>CAODLS010272962.1:0-30329 GCA_948243855.1 Flueggea neowawraea | reverse complement strand
GCAGCCATGGAACTCTATATAAAGCAACTCTAGATAGTGGACATATGTTGACTGTGAAGTGGTTGCGGGTGGGATTGGTCAAACATAAGAAAGAATTTGCAAAGGAAGTTAAAAAGATAGGCTCTGTAAAACATCCAAACACTGTCCCACTGCGAGCATATTATTGGGGCCCTAGGGAGCAAGAGAGGCTTCTTCTAGCTGATTATATTGAGGGAGATAGTTTGGCACTTCATTTATATGGTAAGGGTTTCGCTTCCTGCCAGCTATTGCTATTCTATTTCTCCATGTTTTGGTTTGTCTTTAATCATAATGACGACTTGGACTGGATTTGGTTGAAAGTAATTGTCTGCATGATTGTTTTCTCTTATATGGTGTTGCTCGTTCATTTCTTTGAATTTTATGAGATAGGTGATGCACGTCTCAGTATGTGTAGATAATGGCATTGTAGATGCATTTTCATTGGAAACTTGATAAAGGGGTGGATATAATTTGTTGTTCGTTAATTGTCAGATAGACAATGATGCATTCTAAAAAAAATGTTTTTCTATGGTTGCCATGCCTTTGGACTATAGTTGGCATTATACTTGGTCAGGAAGTCAGGAATTTAATTATTTGGATAATACAGTTTTCTAAATTGGCATGCAAATATTAGAGGTAGTTTTGTTATTTAAGGGGCCATAAGATTTATATTAGAAGAGCTCTTTGAGAGTATGCATATCGTGTTTGTGGACGTGGGTCTTATGCGCCGTTGACTTGGTTAGTTCTGATCTTCATAGGCATGATGCTGTTGAAACGAAACCCAGGAACAGATTGGTTTTAAATAGGTTGCAATTGCAAATATTCTAAAATATTAGCAGCTTACTTTGTTCATAAACTATTCATTTCTGGTGTTAGTTTCCTTTGTCATCGCACGGTAGTAAGGGTTTAGAGAATAACTTATGATTTGAGTTGAGCCTCACTATGCATTTCTATTGATGAATACATCTGCTGACTATCTCTGGAAGTAAAGCAGGATGGTTTCGGCACTTTGTTTATGTTGTTTCACTAAGTCCAGATTTAGTCATGGCCACAAGCCATATTAATTTGAATGTCCTGTCATGTCAAAAAGTTTGTTGCAAGGCCTAGTCTAAAAGGGTTCAAATTTTCGGTAATCTGTCATCTTCATTTACATGTATTTGCACAATTCTGTCCAGGCCATTTTTTCTGTTCAATACGTGCAATAAACGTTTCTTTAGCTTTTTGAGTATATCATCAATGTATATTATGCAGAGACTACCCCTCGGAGGTACTCCCTATTAACATTCAGCCAAAGACTAAAAGTTGCAATTGATGTTGCTTGGTGCCTATTATATCTTCACGACAGAGGGATACTCCACGGGAACTTGAAGCCAACAAATATACTCCTCGAGGGCCCTAATTACGATGTTCGCCTCACAGATTACAGTCTTCACCGCTTGATGACACCCGCTGGCATTGCTGAGCAGATACTAAATCTGGGCGCACTTGGATACCGTGCTCCAGAACTTGCTAATGCATCAAAGCCGGCCCATTCATTCAAAGCAGATGTATATGCATTTGGAGTGATCTTAATGGAATTGTTAACCAGAAGAAGTGCTGGTGATATAATATCGGGTCAATCTGGAGCCGTTGATCTCACAGATTGGGTTTTGTTGTGTGATCAAGAAGGAAGACGAATGGATTGTATCGACAGGGATATTGCAGGAGCAGAAGAACACTCGGGAGCGATGGATGATTTACTTGCCATATCTCTCAGGTGTATTCTCCCTGTAAATGAGAGGCCTAACATCAGACAAGTCTTGGATGATCTTTGTTCTATATCTGTTTGAAGTTTTGTACATGCGTCTCGGAATTAATTTTTGCCATTCCTTGACCCAATTGTTCTTTTTTTTTTCTTTCCCATTTTTTTCATTAATTGGTTTCTGGCCTTTCTGGGTGCGCTAATTCTCTCATTTTTTTGTTCTTCTGGAAAATTTCTTGTAAAGGAACAACCAATCCATTGATTATTTCACTGTTTTGAGTTTGATCTTTAGTGGAAAAAAAGGGATTGCAATTGTTCTGTGCTAAACATTTAAGCATCTTGTTTTGCAAATTTTTCTGGGTGTACCAATTCTTTTTCCATGTCAAGGGTCATTGAAGATTGGACTGTAGCCATGTAACATCAACTTTGTATAGATTTTTTTTCACAAGACTTTAGACTTAATAATTTATACACTTAACTACAGCTAGTGCAAGACTGTAGATTTTGGCTCTTCCTTTAACAACGTTGGAGAAGCCAGTTCAGTTGAGTCTGCCCAACTGACTTAACTGGTGTCTGTTGTTTTTTTTTCTTCTCAAAAAGCTTTGGCGAAGCCAAACAATGTCATCCCCATAATTTGAAGAGAAATGTTACTCCTTAAGGCCGGTGAGTCCTGGTTTCCAAGGAGTTTTGAAAGCCGATGTTCGTGGAGTTGCTTTGCCTTTCAACGTTATAAATAATTTTTTCCTAACCTCAATGTTATAACTAAATTATGTCCACAAAGATGAAATTTTCTCATAGGATTAATATGGAAATTATTCTTGGACAATATCTTAGAACTTAGACCCCTCTTACTTGACTAATGAAGTGAATTATCGGACGTGAAATTACAGTTTGATTCGTTTTAAGAACACACACAAAAAAAGTTCTCTTTGTTTTCATTTCATGTCGAAGTTTTTATTTAGTGATTAAAATTCGATTTAACAGTTTTTTGATGGCTTGGAAGGTGGCGTATAGTAGTTCTTTTGTTCAACACCTCCCTTTTATGAAGTCAGATCACAGACCAATCTTACTTCACTTTGGTAATGCGATGGCTAGTAGAGGGGCTCCTCAGTTTTTCAGGTATCAAATTGCTTGGTTAGCAGACCATAGATTTTCGGAATTTTCCTCTTCCAATTGGAACTCTGGAGTTGATTTTTGTTCAGCCTTGCATAGCACGACGGCTCGTTTAAGGGACTGGAATAAATCGGTGTTTGGAAATATTTTTCTCAAGAAAAGACATCTCCAAAACCGATTCATGGGAATTCAACGGGGCATTGGAAACTAACTACAGTTCTTATCTGGTTAAATTGGACAGAGCTTCGTAAAGAGAAGGAGGTTATCCTTCTCCAAGAGGAGTGCTTCTAGAAACAGAAATCTAGAGACAATTGGATTGCTTTGGGGGACCTAAATACCAGCTATTTTCACACTTCTATTGTGGTCAATCGGGGTAGAAGAAGAATTTTATCCTTGCTTGATTAGAACAATAATGTGGTTGTGGATCAGGAAGCTCTCAAGTCGCTGGCTGTACAGTTCTTTCAGTCTCTCTATACGGATGATGGGGAGTATATCCCTTTGGATACTAATGCTACTTTCACTGCTATTCTGGAGAATCAAGGGATTCGTTTATTAAGCTTATCCTTGGAAAATGAGCTACATTCTGCCTTATTGTCTATGAACCCCTATAAAGCTCCGGGATCGGATGGGATCCAACCTATTTTCTTCAGTCACAATGGGGTACTACTGAGTCATCTTTTCTTGACCTTGCACAGGCGGTCTTTTGACGAGATATTTCTGTTGCATTGCTAAATCATCCTGCTATATCTCTTATCCCGAAAATTGCAATGCTGAAGCGGATTTCTCAATTTAGGCCTATCGGACTTTGTAATGTTTCTTATAAGATTCTTTCTAAATTGTTGGTGCATCGCGTAAAGGAGTTCCTTCCAGCCTTAATTGTTGAAGAACAAGCAAGCTTTGTCAATAACATTGTTGTTGTTTAGGAAGTCATACACTTTGTGCCTACGAAGGTGGGTAGTAGGTAGGGGTGCACAGGTTCGGTTCGGTTTTGTCAACAAATTGTCAACCTAACCGAACGGTTCGGTTTTACTCTCTGGTCATCTGTAGTCAAATCGCTAGTTTCAACTATCAGTTCTGTTCGGTTGGTTGTAGATTCGGTTCGGTTTGGTCGGTTTAAAATATAAGTAAAACTAGAGTTGATAAATGATTTGGTTGGTTTATTTTAGGTTTGGTTTGGTCGGCTTTAAATAGATGTATATGTAAAAACCAACATAGTGGTATAAAAATGTTAAGTTTGGTTCGGTTCGGTTTTTGAACAGATAAAACCACAATCAAACCAAACCTTTCGGTTTTGACAATTCCTCATCTACATCCACTCAATTGGTTTCGATTTTATTAACTGTTCGGTTTAAAACGGTTCAGTTCAATTCGGTAGATTTTTTGTTCACCCCGAGTAGTAGGGGCTGGATGGCGATTAAAGTGGATTTGGAGAATGCGTATGACAAGCTAAGCCGTCTAGCTCCATCTCTGTCTCACATTTTCTCTGTTGATGACCTGGTGCTCTTTAGTAACTACTCTATTACCCAAATGGAAGTCCCTGATTGTCTGAATAAGTTTTGTGCCGCCTCAGGGGCAAAAATTAGCATCGAGAAAACTAAAATTTTCTTCTCGAACAACGTTTCCTCTGATTTGGCTACTCAGTTTAGTAACCAATCTAACTTTGAAAATTTGCCTTCTTTGGGAAAATACCTAGGCGTTCCTATTCTGCAGGTTAAAATAACTAGGAGCACTTATGCTTATTTAGTAGATAGAGTGCATCAACGCTTGAATGGTTGGGCAACGAAGAAGTTAAGTTTTGCGGGTTGTGTCACCTTAATTCATTATGTTTTGTCTTCTATCCCTCTATATGCCATGCAGACCACGGTTCTCCCCGCTGGATTATATGAGGAGATTGATCAGATTGTTAGACGCTTTCTTTGGGGTTATAACAGCAATGAAAGAAGAATTCATCATGTAAGTTGGCCTCGTGTATGTCAGCCGAATGAGGATGGGGGCTTAGGGATTAGACCAACCCGCTTGGTTAATCAAGCGTTTATGATGAAATTGGGTTGGAGATTATTCATGAACCCCTAGGCACTTTGGGCCCGAATTCTCCTCACTAAGTATATAAAAGGTGCTACGTTTAATTTCAGCCGATCCCGTCAATTTAGCCTTTCTCCCTTATGGGTTGGAATTCTTAAAAAATGCTAACAACATGAGACAGAATTGTATTATGACCGTTGGTGATAGTAAAATCACCAGATTCTGGCTGGATAATTGGATAGAATCGACTGGTCCTCTTGTCAATCTAGTTACCAACCCCTTTCACATCACCAAATTAATATGACAGTTCAGGAGGGCTTTAGAGGCGACAATTGATTAGGGATTTATCGTCTTCTTTGTTGCCTAAAAACGTTGTTAATGCTGTCCTTTTGATGCAACCTCCCATCTTGGAGGGTCCAGCTGATATTCTAGTGTGGAAAATTCTCCCTCAGGTATATTTTCTTTGTCTACAGTTGTTCAATACTTGCAGGATATTAATAACCATTTTGTGAGACAAGAGCCGACCCATCAATGGGATGCTATTTGGAAATGGAAAGGCCCTATTAGTGCAAAAACTTGCCTTTGGCTGGCTTTGCATGGTCGCTTGTTCACTAATTCACAAAGGATGATTCGTCAATTATGTTAGAAAATACTGGAAATTGAGGCGTGTAGAACACTGTCTTTAAAGTGTTTTATTGCCCCCACTAGAATCTGCAAATTGAGAATTCCGCAATACACTTTCAAGATTACTCAATGGCCCAAGTGAAAATGTTTGCAGACATTTCACTTCTGTTGAGAATTTCTTCATTTAAACACGTTGGAAACCGTTTATAAACCGTTTGGAAACAAAAAGACACACCTTTTGGGCATAACCGAAAATAGGGACCAATCAGATAACTGCCAAAAATTTAAATTCGGAGGGCTTAAATTATTTGTTATCATTGATGCCCCAAGTGCCAATCTTTGACTTTAAATAAATCATTTAAAGCTCAACCCATTATTCCACTTCAACCCAATTTATGAAATTGGTTGGATGTCACCATATAAATCAACAAACATACTTGTTTCTTTCCAATGTGGGACAAACTCACACAAACTACACTTACAAAATAGAGGTGCGGTTGTGGGCATGCAGGTTCAGGATTAACTCGGATATTGCCTGTTTTGCTTCTTCTACTTGTACTGGTTCGGGGGTGTTGTTCGGGATTGGGAAGATGGGGTGGTTTCTATTTTCACAAAAAAAAGTTTAAATGTTGCCTTGATCCTAAGCTGGCAGAAATTTGGTGCATATGGGAGATCTTGAGTTGGTTGAAAGAGCGGGATATGGGCGGTTTTGTGGTTGAGACGGATTCTCAGGTTGCTGTTAATTCTATTTATTTGGGTGGTGGGGGTATTTCCTACTTTCACATGTTAGTTGTGGATTGTATTGGAATTCTTAGTGATATTAGCGATGCTCATTTATATTTTGTTCCGAGATCGGCGAATCAGCTTGCACGTTTTTTGCGCGACGCTGTTTTCATGCCCGACTACAAGGTTTGAGGAGGGCCTTATGATTTTGTGCTTTCCTCAACCCTGTCTCATTGTGTAACCAATTGAGATTCAATCTAATGGTCTATTCCAGGTTAAAAAAATCATATCTTGCTATTGCATCCCCTGACTTGCACGACGACTCATCAGGATCTCAATATTAAAGTACTTGCTATCCACATGCTAATGAGAATCCCTCATTAGATCTAGTTTCTTCTCCCTTCACAAAAGCAAACTATCACGTCTCTTGGTTCGGTGTAACGAAGATTGCTTTTTTCGCCAAGAAGCAAGAACAAACTCAACTCAAGTTCATATTGAAGCATCACAATGCCTCATCAATCTGATCAGATGCATGGGTTTTAGCAACATCAGTTTTGTTGTGCCATATCATACGAAAGAAGTCAAAGACAGTTAAGAGCTGAAATTTAGTTTTTAGGGTTAATTACTATTGCATTCCTGAGTTATACCGTAATCTTTTATTCAGTTCCTTAATTTTAAAAGCCTCCTAGTAGGTCCCTATTTATACACAACGTTAGCTCAGAACAAATGTTTAACATCTAATTTTGATATCTGTTTCTTCCAGTTTGTAGATAAATACTCTGTGCAGAACTTATGATACTAAAAATAGTTGTTAAACATCTGTTCCAAGCTGAAGTTGTGTACAAGTATGGACCTGATATGATATTAGACTTTTCAAAACTGAGAGACTAAATAGGAAATTACGGTATAATTCAGAGATGTAATAGTAATTACCCTTAGTTTTTATTAGCTATTGTAAGTTGTAACAAAATTTCAAAAGGACAACTTAAATAGTGAATATACAATTTCAATATTTCACAAAATTACAACAATTGTTCATGATGAAGGTTGAACTGTAACTACAGATTATGATTTTTTTTTTAAGGAAAAGTTCGATAACATTTTCTGAAATAAAATTTCGATCAGCAAACTTTTCCATTATCGTAAATTGTAGTGTTGATTTTTTTTTTCAACGTGTTTCTTGCAGTGCATTGGAATGCTATTATTTGATGACTGCGAACTTCATCTTCAACGCGTTTCTTATTGTCCATTGCCATCCTATTATTTGGCCACTTGAAGCTCCCTACTCAACTAAATGCACACATACTTGTTCTTTTGCTTATACTTGTTATAGCATCATATCGAATTTTCGACCTATTGTTTGACGACCTCAGACAAATTCACATCAATAACACCAACTACTCTTTTAGGTGTTTTTGTTGTGAGAAAAAAGGGATGCCAAGAATTCTGTGCGAGTGATGAATTAAAATTAAAAGGATGTTACCAGTAGGCTAATAGCATGTTAGTATTAAAGTCGCCTCTAGCACTGAGTTAAGAATTCAAAGTCCGAAGAAATTCAATTGGGAACTTTGTTTCAATGTTAGGCCTCCGATACTAAGAGTTGATAGTTCGAGTTTCGATTTTCGGTAGAGGCCATGTGAAAAAAAATCCTCAACTTGAACTATTGTTTTGAACTTGTGGATTCCATCAGATCAGGGGAGCTTTCGACATGTACAAGTCTACAATTGATAGGCTAAGATAGCAAAATGTCACATGTAATTCAAATGATAAGTACAAGAAACTAAAAACTTGCTAAAAGGGTATTTATTCTAACTCGAATTACTTAAAACAACGATGTTTTTGATTTCTGATGCGTCTGCTAAAAAGAACTATCCAACCTGACCAGTTTAAACTAAAACGTGAATTGCATTTACAGACAGCTTAAACTACGCCTCAGTTAGCACCTCAGCTTGCTGTACTATATCAGCTGCTGCAAGTCACGTCACGCCATGGAAGCCGGCAGAATCAAGAAGAATGGCTTTGATTTGCTCCGGTAAGATGTCCTGCCCTTCCCGACATTGCTGAAAAGAAAGGAAAAGGAAAAAGAAAATCAGTCCAACTATGACCATTGCCAGCTTAAGCAGTGAAGACCAATTCGAGCTGATATGTAACAGTTCTCAAAATTGGTTGTTCGCGAGAAATTGTATCAGATTAAGTCACTAAAACAGATGAAGGGTAAAATAAGGAGACAAACCTCAGCTCGGAACACATCTAGCGCAAAACCATTGAAACAACTAATGACCGCCTGCTGAACATCCAATCCAAGATTGTCCAGAGCCCTCATAGTGGAGAGCAGGAGTCCTGGTCGCCGGTCACAAAACATGTGGATGTTGACAGCCCTTCCTTCTCTTACTCTAACTTCCACCTGCAAATTTTCCAGAAAACAGGACAAATAAATACATAAAAGATAACAGAGCACAAAAGCTATACACTAGAATCCATTCCTTATCTAATGTAAACAGGTTCCTGAATGCAACTCAAGAAGGGATATGCTGGTTCAATTTTAACAGATAGAGAGTTAAAAAGAAGCTCATGAAATATGAACGAATAAGATCAGAATCACAAAACTGATGGGCTCTCTGTCCATAAAATCTTCACTTAAGCTCATTAAACAATAGTTTCCATGCCATAAAATACAAAGGTGGTTTAAGAATTATGTCTTAAATCATTTTCAAGGTTTTAGAAGCTAACAACAACATTCATCAAATATATGCCAACAGGGAGCCAATAGAAAATTTGAGCTTAAAGCAAAACAAATGGTTTCTTCATTCACCAAATTAGAAGCCGAATAAACCCATTCTAGAACCAGACAACAGGACTTACCCTAGCAGGCTGGCCTTTAGGGCTAAGCAAAGAACTCGGGCATAGCTCCTCCTTCACACGGTAGGGCAGCTTAGGAGGCGTTGGGGTCAAAGGGTGAAAGCTTGTAGTTGACGATGGAGGCATCAAAGAACCAGGAGGGGTAGACTCCAATTCATTGTGAAGATCATTGATCCTTTGCAGAAGTTCCTTCAAGTAATCAATTGCATCTCCAAGTATAGAAGCTCTGTCCATCTGCAGACACACCAAAAAAACACATAATCAGCGTTCAAATTATCTATAATTCAATCACAACCACCTAATTAACAAAAAAGCTTCACCAAGCTCCTTGAGACATCTCAAAACTCAAAAAATAAAAACTTTGATCATATCAAACATTATAATTCAAATTTATTTGCTGCACCAAAGCTCGTACTGTGATAACAAAAATACAGAAGCAAAATATAAGAACACAATTTAGAGCGTTAATGATACAAATTGCTGAAAACTTTAAAGGAAATGAAACCATATACCTTGCTAATCTTGGGGACAACAGATCTGAGCATGTAAAGTCTATCATTAAGCTTCTTCCTCCTCCTCCTTTCAGCCATTAAATTCTTAGCCGGCATTCCCTTCTTCTTCCCCTTCTGATCACCACCACCAGTAGTCACAATACTGTTTGCATTAGAATTGCTTCCACCATTATTTTTCACACTCTCCTCCACCTTTCCTTCCCCATTATGCTCATCAGAATCATAATTCAAACCCGAAACATCGAAACTCCCTTCATCAATTTCACCCTCCTCACTTCTCTTCCTCTTCCTCTCCATTTCCCCCAAAGCCCCCACAAGTTCCCCTCCATATCTAAGGCCCGGCACCTCCAAATTCCCCAACTTTTCACTACTTTGCCTCAACATTGCTCTCTTTTGAAACAAAGTTGGCTGTGAACTCAATGGAGGCAATACTTCAAGTGGCCTCAAAACCTTAGCTCCGTTCAACAACACACTAGCAGACCCATGAAAACCCTCAAACCCTAACCCACCAAATCCTCCTCCTCCACCTCCACCACCACCACCAATAGCTCCAGCTGCATTATCAGTCATAGACAACAAATGGGTCCCCTGAAACTCGGACCCACTAAAAGCCATCAAATTTGAAGCTTGGTTTGGTTGAAACTGAGCAAGAAATGAACTTTCACAACCCAAATCAAAGCTATTCTCAAAAGGGTTAGTGACACTGAGAATAGAAGACAAACAAGAAGGCTTTGAGGGGAAAAAAGGCTGTGAAGAAGGATCAAGTGTGAAAGGCTGTGAAGGAGAGCAAGAAGAAGAAGAGTCCATAGATTGCAACAAAAGATTCTCACTTGTTGCGTTTGAACAAAAAGCAAGGTCCTTTATGTCTTGGTGGTGATGGGGGGGTTGGAGGTTGTGAAGGTCTTGATGAGAATTCAAGTACCAGTCAGCTTCCAGGATGGATTTGAAGGAAGAGAGAGAAGCGTTCATACCCAAATCATTTTCTTTTGTTTCAACGACCTCTGAGTGGTTATTGTTGTTGATTCTGGTCCATGAAGAAGCAGCAACTTCACCTTCTTCTTCTTCAGCTGGTGCAGCAGCACCGCCACCACCGTTATTTCCTTCCATCCAAACGACACCGTTTGGCTCAAGAACCATAGCGAGACAGAGAGAGGATTAGAGAGAGAGAGGAGTGAGGTTATAAAGATTGGGGCTTTGTGAAGATTGGCGACATGGGGTGTTGAGAGAGAGGAGAAACTGTAAAAAGGTTAGTGCGAATGTACTTGTAACTGAAGAAAATCTGAAAATGAGAAACGGAAATGAATGGAGAGAGCTGAGTTCCACCTGTGGCTTATCTCTAAGTATATCTCTCTGTCTCTCTCTCTCTGCTACTTCAACTTCCTGTCTTTAGCGTTGCTAATTGCTTTGCTTCCTCCTCCGTTATGCTTCAACCTTGTAATTTTGTTCCAACCCTTTTCTTCTTTCATATTATTTTTTTATTAAAAATATTTTAAAGTCAATAATTTTAATTAATTTGATTTTTGAAAAAATTGTGAAAAAAACACATTTAACAATTTAAAACGAAAGGAGTACTACGTTTAGTATGAACCTAATTTATATCACCCATAATTTAGTTTTATATATTTTTTAAGTTGGTTTCACATTAATTAATAGTGTATAGTATATTTTTAAGTATATAAAGGATTTAACAAATTGAATAATACGAATAATTTATAAAAAAATAGCTCAAAATACTCATTTTCATCTATAGTATCTTGACTTTATATTACATAGGAATTGATATCAAAAGTTGCTTATAAACATATTTTTTTTATATTATTAAAATATTTAAAAAAAAATAAAACAATGAGAGCCTAAGTGTCAAAGTTGACAAAACATAGTTTCATCAAACTTAAAAATCGTCGAAATTCATGATCCAATAACACCATTTAATTAAAATGGACAAAGAACCGGAAACATGAAATAAAATTATTCAGAAAAAAAGAAGGACGTCTAAGGTTTATAGAGTGTGAGCATGGAGTTACGTAAACGGTGCAACAAAAAAAAAAATGAAAATGAATTCATATCTCTTCATCAATGGAATCACATTATTATTATTATTATTATTATTAGTATTATCATCATCATCGTCATCTAAATCTTAAAAAAAACTGACATGTAAATGCATGAAAACTCAATTATGCCTGAAGAAAGCATAGAATGAGGTAGAAGTAATAACACTTGTGGACCAAACTTTTACCAAGTTAAATATTAGAGGGTGGAGCTCCCGATAGCTCCAAAATTGCCACATTTTTTAACGTCATGTATGTTATAGTTTTCACAATATTTGGCTAATTCATTGATTGAATAGTAAAAGAGTAGATAAGATAATACACTTAAAGAAAACGTATTATACAAATCTTGTCACTAATTTACATTGGTGAAAAAAGCTGGGCAATAATTTGTTGAATACTACGCTACCAAGAACTACAGATACATTTGTTTTTTTTTTAAATAAATAAATATATAAATATATATATATATATATATATATATATATATATATATATATTATGAAGTGTGGACACAAAAATAGTGAAAAAACAATTGAGAAATTTTAGAAGTGGAACTTGTTGCATATGGTCAGAATTAAACTTTGAGTGGTATAGTCAGTCAATTTAGAGTCATTAAATGCCAAAAATTTGCAAGTATATGACGATGGCTGCTAAAGTAATTTGAAAAGTAATAGTTGGTTCTACAAGATATTGCCATTTGAAAAAAGGAATTGAAAGGCAAATTGAAGTTGATCAATTGGAATAAATTTGCACAAAGAATACCCAAGCTTCTCGTGACCCCCTTTACATTTCACCGCACCTACTCCCCAAATAAGCCCCATCTTTCCCTCCTTCTCTTCTTGCCTTACACTTGTCTCTTCTCATCTTTGAGTCTTGACAAAAATTTTACATGCACAACCCCCATTCATATCGTTCAACTTACTATATACAACTTTATCCCCTCTTCTTAATTTGTCTTCAAGGTATAATTCTATGCTTTCTTTCTTGTTTTAACTTGAAAAGTGTTCTTGAAGAACTAGCTAGTTGTTAGGGAAATCTGTTCCTGAAAGGATATCACCATTAAAAAGGTTTGAATTTCGTCAAAATACTTGTTCAAAATGAATAAATTACTACTGCTTTAATTTCAAAGTTGTTAACCACAATTTCCATTTAAATGGTATATAATTGATGTATTACATGGTAATGAATTTATGAGCGAAAATAATGATAGAGTGATACCAATTCCTTTTTTATTGATTAAAAGTTTCAAGTTTGAGTATCATCGGATTTGAAGAACTCTTAAAACTTTTTTCAATGAGAAGAAGTCTTTAAAACTTGATAGAGATAATTATAAAAGTATTTGAATAACAGTTAATTTAATTAAAAAATACAAATTTTAAATTTCAAAAGAATTAAAGAGAATTCCTCATTGCTAAAATTAAGGCATGGATATATAGTTACGTGGAGTAGATGGAATTTGAGGTCGAAAAGTATGGCAAGTTTTACAAAAAACCAGGGCTGACCGAGAGGAGACCAAAAGGAGGTAGCTAGCTAGTTATTCAAAGTGTTTTTAACCATAATTTTGGGCTTCTGTTTTCACGTGAATTTACTTAAACGTGGCAGACATGCAACCAATTGAAACTGACTCACGTTGGATTCTTTGGTTTGGGTCTCGGACCCCCCCCCCCCCACATCTTCACTTAACTGTCCTAGTCCGGATGTGTCGGGATGTTTTGGACTATGCTAGTTAAGTTCGATTCTAGGATTAACAAGTATTCAACTTAATAATTTAAGAACGTTTGATTAAAAAATGTATCGGAATCAAAATTGATTATATAGAAAATTGGAATTACTGGAATCGTAATCCGATTATCATTTCCATTCGGATTCCCACCTCAAAATTCTTGAATCAAACACCCCTTTAGTGTTAGTCTTAGAATATACCACATACTTCAATATATCGTATGTCAATTTTGAAATTTAAGATTTGAATCCTTTTGTAATAAAAAAGAAGAGCTCCCCTTTGTTGTACAAAAACGCAAGTTTAAACCATGATGAATACAATTAAATAAGTATGAGATTATTTTCGATAGACTGGTCTTTAAGATAATGATATGGAATCTTTGACGATTCTCGACTCACCATTATATTGTCAAATAAACTAGCGTCCATTTTACCTCGTGTGATGGATGTCCGCCTTTTTTTAAGAACAAAAAACATAAGAAAATATGAATCAAGCAGACCCGATTTTCACAGGAAAACAATTTCTTGATATTGATTGTTTTGAAGCAAACAAGGTAGTTTCCATATGAGAGTTTGAAGCAAACAAGGTAGTTTCCATATGAGAGTTTGAAGCATATTGGTACTAGAATTATCTCTAGCACAAAAAAAAATCACGAATTCGAACCTTTTGGGAGCTAATGTATCAAAAAATATATCAGCTTAAAGAGGGGGACCATTACCAACCGTAGGACTAAAGGAAGTTTTACCCAGAACCAATGGATATGAATTAACTTTCGATCTCTTGTTGTGATAAAGTGTTTGTGTGCTGCCCAAAAAAATATAGATCTGTGTGTTTCAACAAGGACATCATTTCTGAATATACACGTTACCCTCCTAGGTCAATGAGATCGATATCTGTAATATTCAGAATATTACAACTAGAAAGATTCTCATAATCTTTTGTTCTTTTTATTATCCTTGATTACGTTATAGAAAACAGATGAAAAATTATGAAGAAGATTCCAGATTTATAATATTAAAATTTTAAATTTTGACTTGAAATGATAAATAAACTCATAAGAAAATTAAGAGGTTGACAAAAGAGAAAATATCATTGTTCATTTGCTTCTCATTATAGATTAAATTTTTAAAATTTCAAATGAGAAAATATTTTAAGAACATAAAATTTGTACACAAAAACTTGGAGGGGGAGAGATAAGATAAGTACTTACCTTCTGGCACCAACTGAGGAATAATTCCTCGAATGCTTGCTCAACAAATCATCACCAACAACCTTCAGCCCTCTATTCAATATTTCAAAACAAACAACCACATAAACACAAAAAAAAATATATAAAAATTTATTAAAAAACATGTACATGAACATTAGTGATAATTGATGTGAGAGGAGTGAGCTGGGTAGGAAGGTGTTGATGGGATAAAAGATTGATGAGCTCTAAAAAGGAAAAAAAAAAAGCGCGATAGTCGAAAGCTGAGAGCTGATCAGAAGCTGAGGAGCAATGACTAACAAATCGATGAATGATCCTGGTCATAATAGTAATGCAATGTATGGTGACATATATGTTGAATACATACCTGGCTAATGCTCTAAGCATGTCTACTTACAGCCAAGATCCAATATTGTATATAGATCCAAGTGGTTGATTATGTTTAGAAAGTGTGGTGCGGTGGAGTTGAGGAAGGTAGAATTTATTGAAAGGAAGCTGCAAATAAACCTTGTTGTTGTTGCAGTGTTATGGTACCATTAAACACACAGTTTCATGCAGAGAGAAAGAGAGAGAAGTTGAGAAGATGGTTTTATGGCACAAATCACCTGTCCTATTTATTTAATGATCCTTAACTATGAAACAGAAAGGAAGAGGAAGTATACTGTTTTCTTGTCTTTTTTATTTTTATTTTTTAATGATTGCTGCAACTGTGCAGTGGTGTAGATGGGGATAAACATGGCACATTTGCCGGTGAATGTGTTTTGTATATGAGCTTTGCTTAATTAATTATTAGTCATAGTGGTTAATAGTAATTAAGATATACTGATTAATTAAGTAAAGTTGATTCTAAACAAATCTATTGTTTTGATAGGTTTTGAACAAATTATTATATTAAAGAATAAGATTCCGCATCTTTAGAGAAAAAAAGTATTGAAAGAGTAGAAAACCGTTAATCACATTTATTAATTATCAGAATATTTGCTTAATTTTTTGTATTTTTAATAATCAAAATAATCTTTTTACTATATGGTTATTGGTGTGCACTAACCCTAGCTCAAAGTGAAAAAAATAAAATAATAACATGGCCGGCTGTTAAAGGCGCAAAGTACCGACACTTCTCATAAAGGTGCATATTTAGAATGTATTTGATAACGAGCGCATGTTTGACGTTAATTTCTTTTCTAATTAATCTTGCAATTTCAAATTATTTTGGGCGAAATTTATGACAATATTTGAATTTTTGTGTATTATCTCTTTTGGTTCTTACGAATTTTAAAATAGTCGTTTCAATTACTGTCTCTATTACTGTTAATTAAATTTTTTGACGCGACACATAAAATCTATTGATTTTGAAATTTTAATAACAAAACTATACTTTCATTCTTTTTTTATTTTCTCTCCTTCTCCCTCTCTGCTATCTCTCTCACTCTTCCCTCACGTTCTGGCCGACCAAACACTCAAAACTACTTTTCTATTTTTTTTCTCTCTCTAATTACCTAATTCCTCATTCCTGATATAGGAACCAGGTTTGGATTAAATCAATTTCAAAAATTTCTTCCAAATTCATCGATTAGCTGATCAAACCTTTCTCCTCTTAATCAGGCTGATCCAATTAAATACCCAACAAGCCCAAAAATAAAAAACTCAATTTTTTTCCCTCTCCGTATTCGCTTCTATTGCAATCCCAACCTCTCTCTCTCCCATTTCATCATCGTCATCAACCTACTCGCCATCTTCCTCCCCCTGTTATCGTTCTCTGTCTTCTTTGTTGTCTTTCCCTCTCTCGCTCTTTCTCTCTCTTCACTTCCCTCAAAGACTCCTATCACAGACCGGCGAAGTGCTGCAAGGAAATCAAGTCGCCATTGTTGTGAAGAAATCAAGTGGCGAACCCCAGATCTGGGTTTTTGTGAGAAGAAACCAAATCGCCACTGTTGTGATCAATAATCAAATTATGGGTTTCTTAAATTATGGACAAATTAATATTCCATTTTGCTATGGTGATTGAGAGTACGGTGGTGTCGGAAGTGGTGATGGCAATTGAACTTTGGTGTTTCATTTGTTTTAAATTTTGATATGTATTGCTTCGATTTTTGGTTATGCTTTTCAATTTATTATTTTTATGTGACAATCAGTTTTGGTTTCGATCGATGGTGCTTCTATGCTTTGGTGATGAAAGTGGTTCTTGGTGGTGTAAATGGAGGTTACTGAATATTTCAGTCAGTGGTTATTTTGTTTGAGGAAGGTTTGGACTAGAACCTGAATGTCAGGAAGAGAGAGGCGAACGCAGGAAATGGAGACGGCTTTTCCTTCTTCTTCTTCAGTTCCAAAGCAAATAGTGGTGGGTTCTAGTGTAGAGAGAGAGATATGTGGTCAATGTTATTGCTGTTGGTGTTGTAAAAGAGAGAGCGTGAACTGAAATAGAAGCAGGGTAATTTGGTTGTGGAAGTCAAATAATTTAAAAATGGAGAGTAATTTGGTCTTTTTTATTTTCTGTTACTAAAGCAAACGGAATTAAGAGATAGAGATTGAAACGGTTATTTAAACATTTGTAAGGATCAAGAGAGATAATATACCAAAATTCAAGGACCGTCATTGATTTCATTTAATTATTTAAGGTAAAGAATATATAATTTTTTAACCGAAAGATTAGTAGAATATGCATGGTTGACGTTTTTGTTTCTCCCGAATTTGAATATCTTTGTAAATAAAAATTAAGAGGACTTATAATTTTTTAAAGGCCTTGTGATGCGGCCCCACAGGCTTTGAAGTACATAGAGGACTTGGATTTAGAGAAGAGGGTTAGATTGCGCGACAAAATTTTAAAAGGTTATAACTTTTGATCTGCGATGAGTTACAAGACTCGTAAGATATAAAATCGAAGCTCATTCAGAGCTCTACGTCCTACTACGACAAACAGGATTTACCTGTAACCAACCCAGTTTTAGGCCCAAAAAATGATGTTTAGTGCATTTTTGGAGGTCCGAAACATTTTAGTGTGATTATTTTCGTCTTTTTCGTATTAGGGTTGGAGTTTCTATCTTCAAACATCTTTTGGCTGAATTTGGATTCAGTTTTGATATTCAATAATCTTTTTTGACATTTTCTCCCCAACCTTTCAAGTCTTAAATGTTTATTTCCTAGTATTTACCGAATCTAAAGGTTTATAGAAGAGTGTTTTAGATATTCATGTTCAAATCAATAGATTAAATGTTTCTCCATTGATTTTATAGCTTCCGATGCGTCAGTTGGTATTAGAGAAAAACGATCATGCAGCCAAGAAGATAATGCCGACTAGAAAACGTCTATTGAGCAGCAAATCTGTGAAATCATTGATGAACGGTTCGAACAGTTTGTGAATCAATTAGCAGAGAGGATGGCTGCAATGTTTGGAAATCAGGATAGGGTGAATCCGGTCCGGCAGAACAATAATCATCGCGCCAATTCAGATGCAGAAGAGGGTGCCGGTGAAAAGGATGACGAGGAAATTCGTTAGATTCGCCGCAGACGTCCAAGAGCCCCGCTGGTGATGGATGATAGGAGACGATGGAAGCCTAGCTTCCGCTACGTCACCTTGTGCATTCCTTATTTAGAATTGATATGCTTCTAAATTTTTGTAATTAATATTTGTTCATATACAAGTATGTGATTGTTTGGCAAAAAAAAAAGTATGTCATTGAAATAAAATAAGTGCTATGTAAAAATTGAACCTTAAAGCACTTTTAATGTTGGAAAAATTTTGCTAATAACCCTGACATGTTCACTTTGTGATATCTTACTAATTGGAATTATGAACTTGGTAGGTTTTTTTAGCCGATAAAGTTCTTTCAATTGATTTTTTTAAAGAGTTTAAAATTGTCCCGATCTCAAAAAAAAAAATTCAATGTTGAAAATGATCTTAGTATGATTAAATTATAGATCTGTCGGTATCTAAATATGTTAAAAACAGAATAAATCATTAATTTTGTCAAGAAAAAATCAATGAAATTTGATGAATTGTTAAATTAAAATTGTGGCTCTAATTTAATAATTCGAACTGGCTGGAACGTCTCACTAAACCATGCAAGGCATATATTCACATATAAAAGACACTTAATTAAAGTACTAACAATACAAAAATAGTATAACCTATATTGATGTGTCTCTTTAAACGTTAACAACAAGATTATTATGAGACCAATTTAAAATTAATTGACATATAAAACAAAGCCAGCTAGCTGTAGCACAGTGAGACTGCGAATACAAGTGAATATGTGAAGAATAGTATACTATATATATTCGTGAAAAAGATCGTATCAACACCAAGATTTGGATTCTCACGCACCTAATATTGCTGGACCGACCATAATATTTCATTATTATTGTTTTTTTTAAGTTATGATCACTCTTCTTAATTAATCTCAAGATTAAAGGTAAAGCATAATTTTTAAAAAGACTACTCTCTCCAGTATTAATTCACCTATAGCCTATGTAATGTATGCCAATCTTTAATTATTTCCTCTTCTCATTTAAATTATTTGCAACGCTTCTGCTACTGGATTTCTTTTCCCTTCTTTTTATTAATTAACAGCTTTTTACGTCGGTAGGGTTTGCGAATTCTGAGGCGAAAGAGAGAGAACAAAAATTGTAGTAATAAAATAAGCGATCTTGTATCGTTTTAAGGTCTCATTTGGTATGGTTTGTTGTTCCGCATTTCCTTGGTATTCGTAAATGTTTTAGTAACTTGATTAATTTTTATGTATTAAACTGGCTCAATTAAGGGTTTAATAACTTGATCAATTCAGTATTAAATGGACATTAGACCATCTTTCTTCAATTCATCAAATGACTTTTTTTTTATTATTTTTTGACCTTCCAAGTTTAGAAGTGATAACTAAAGAGTAAATGGAGGGTTCTGAAATTCAACCCACATTGAAAAAGACCCTTAATTGAGACGATTTTAACAATTCTAGAGTAAATTGAATGCTCAAAAAATTTAAAGTGATAAAAGAAGAAAACGTGCAAGTTTGAGGGTAAATTATGTATTAATCCTACATTTAATTAACAATATTTAGTTGATGGCGCAATACTTTGCATAACTTACTCTTGGTTATATAAAGAGACCCGAGAAATGAAATTCAATATATAAAAAATAATTGATAGTACATACCCAACAATTTGAGTTAGCTTATAGTATACCTTTAACAATTTAATTGACTAAAGTTTAAGTTCGATCCAAGCACTATTGAATCTAGTTGGATAATGCGGTTAAATAAGAAGATGGTAAAGGATATTAAGATATAATAATTGAGATTAAGAAGCAAAATAAGTGGAGCTAGATGAGTAACTTTGCGATGGGAGTGTCCCATGTGGTTTGAGACAGTTGCCTGTTGGAGATGCCAAAGGCAGCCTTACCTAAACCAATAAAATGCAAAAAAAAAAATTACCATTAAAGTATACAAAACAAGATTAAATTAGTAATTTGATTACATTAATCATACAAACAAATAATTATTGGATCATTAAAAGGAATAACAAGGTTGTCATCTTATTGACTTGGTAGAGACAACCGTCGGACAACTTTATGTTCTTACAACCTGGCCTGTCATCTTGTCCCTAATTAGCCTAATCCCCTTTTTAAATTATCCATTAATCAAAGTATCACCTACAGTACTCCACTTCCACTTAATTATTAAGCTTTTACATGAAATAAAAATATTGAAATTTATACAACTAATTCTCATATAAATATAAGGAATCTTCAGAGTTTGTTGATAAAAAAAATTGAATTAATGACGGGTTACCAACCCTCGTTATTGATGCTCTTAGTGTAACAAATTAGGAGTTGTTGTTACTTAATGTCGTGGCATGCTGATGTGGCATGCTTATTGATGAAGTGTCATCTAATATGGCATGCCATGTCATCACTTCCTACATGTCAGCACTGGAAGTAATTGGAAGACAAAAAACACTTCGTAGTTCAGATAAATAAATATTGGAAGTTGGAGGACAAAGAACACTTCACTCTAACTGGAGTAAAAACAAGCATGCATGTAACGGGATTAATGCAAGAGGCTCTTAAAAATCTGTATCAAGCTGTTTAAAAATCACTTCGTAAAGTGCTTCGGACTAAATATAGCTAACGTTGCTTTGACTTCGATGATACATTGCTAATTGCAATTCATTAGTTTCTGAACATATAAAAGCGAACGTAGATTCATACTCGTGATCTATCCCAAGAACAAATTTATCAAGAACAAATTATATGTATAATTTTGTTCAAATTGTTAACTGTAATGGAGAAGCTAGAGAATCAAAATCTGATTACTGTGGCACTAAGCATGGAACTGATGTCACACAAATGGCAAAAGAGGTTGTAGTAACTTTATTTTCTTGTTTCTTATATTCTATGATCATTTAACGTAATTTCCGTTTGTAAAATTTATTACTCGAATGCGCTAATAGTAAATACTAACAGTAACAGTTGTTGTGGTGGTGCGGTAGATTTTGAAATTGTAACAAAATGGTTGCTTGACTTGATTATACAGGGGAAGTTAGATCCTGTAGTAGTAAGGGAAATCGAAATGGAGCGGGTAATGCAAATACTTTGCAGGAAAAGAAAGAACAATCCATGCCTGATTGGCGATCCTGGTGTTGGAAAGACTGTTGTTGTTGAAGGACTAGCAACCAAGATTGTCAATGCTGCCGTTCCTGATAAACTTAAAGGAAAGAAGGTAATTCTGCTCATTTTTATCTCTATATATGTTTAACTCGAAAGTACAATTTTGTTTTGCAGTTATAATGTCTCATGTTGTCTGCAATACTGTAATGCAGGTGTTTGCCTTGGAAATGGGCCGACTGATTGCTGGTGCAGCGAATCGCGGAGAGTTTGAGGGAAGGTTGACAATGGTTATAGATGAAGTTAAGCAGAGCGATGGATCAATAATTCTCTTTATTGATGGATTGCATACGCTTGTTGGTGCTGGTGGCGATGGTCAGGCTCTGTATGCTGCCAACGTTCTGAAACCTGCGCTTGCTCGAGGCGAGCTCAAGGTAGATTTTAGTTGAATTTTTCCCTGGAATCTGATTGCAATTCTAGTATTTTCTTTCCGTTTTGGCCTCGATCAGAATCGAGCTGTCCAACGCCAAACACGACTTCAGTGTCACTGATAGTCTCAATAGTTGCTAACTTGATTCTGATGTTGACTGAGCAGTGTATTGGAGCTACGACACTCGAAGAGTACAGGAAATACATAGAGAAAAATGGTGCATTAAAGCTACGTTTCCAGCCTGTTGACGTGTCCGAACCATCCGCAGAACAGACAATTCAGATTCTGAAAGGATTGAGTTCCAAATATGAAGCTCATCATGATGTTAAGTATGAATACGAGGCCTTAGTTGCTGCTGTTAGTTTATCTAAACAGAACATCAGGTCAGGTTTTTTATGTTTTGTCTAGTTTGTCATTGCTTAATGCCTCTGAGTTCTGAAATTTTAAGAAGTACATATTCTGATGTGAATGTTTCAGTGATCGTTTTCTTCCGGATAAGGCAATAGACCTCATTGATGAAGCTGAAGCTAAACTTCAGCTGCAGAATTCGAAAACAGTATCAAGCAATCACGTAGTAACAGAAGCTGACATACTACAGATTGTCTCAACATGGACAGGAATTCCACTTGAGAAAGTAACAGTTGAGGAATCTCACAAGCTGTTAAACTTTGATAAGGATTTGCGCAAACACGTCATAGGACAGGACGAGGCAGTAGAGGCTATCAGCAGAACATTGGACAAGATTTAATTTTGAAGGGCAACTCAAATGATCAAGTAAAACTGGAAATAGCTGAAGAATTGAAAAAAAGTTTTCGGCCTGAGTTTCTGAACAGGATTGATGAGGTGATTGTGTTTCAAAGACTTGAGAAAGTGCAGCTGAAACAGATTGTTGAAGTGATGCTCAAACAAGTTTATGAAAGGGTCAAGGCAAAGAACATAAGACTTGAAGTGAGTGAGGAGTTCAAAAAGAAGTTGATACAGGAAGGTTACAATGCAAGCTATGGTGCTAGACCCTTGAGAAGGGCTATTGTGAGGCTGCTGGAAGATCCCTTAGCAGAGAGAATCTTGAATGGGACAATCAATGATGGTGGTTTCGTTACAGTAGATGTTGATTCATCTGGAAATGTTGTTTACCTTCTAAGGTAGGTGAGAGTTCTATGGAAATTGAACTGTGATCAACCAGATATTAACATAAGTGAGTTTATGTTACTTTCCTACCAAGATTATTGAAATTGACAGAATAATCTAAATCAGTTGATTTGATCAAATTTTTTTAGTTTGACAGTAGTTGGAAGTACTTATATCAATTCTCAGTATTGCATAATTGGCATATTGTATTTCTATTTGAATCTAACATACACGTTGATGTCCAAGTTATTTTACCTATTAAATTTATGCTCTTTCATTTTTTGGTTAAAGAGAACTTATTTGAATAAAGTACATTCAACCATTTTGTAAGGTTATTCGATAATGGTTTTCTTTATAAAATAGTAATTTTTTAATGTGATAAACAACCCCAATTTTAGTCACTTGAGGTTTGGGAGGTTAGTGGGGAATTGAGGTGTTGCTCGAGTCTTTGAAGCAATTTTTTTGTTCTTTTAAGGACTTTAAATTATTAGAGTTTAAGGACGAAGTTGTGCTTTCTTTAAAAAAATATTACTGACCTTGGAAGACAAAGTGGTGACGTGCGTAGCCTTATTTAAACACAATCTTCATTGGAATCGTTTGATAAATACAATATTTAATATTTTGTGTATTTAACATTTATTAAAAAAACGTATTTTTTCTCTACTTTTTTACTATGAATTTATTATCAATCATTACAAAAACTACACAAAATGCACAAAATGTTTAAGCATTCTCATCACCTAAGATGGAAAACAAAGAGGATAACGGAGATGGAAATGTGAAAATGAAATTCTGACAAGTTCTTAGGGAGGTGAAAGATGGGGTTTCATTTTAAGTGCCCAAGATGTTGGCTAATGGATTGGTGGTTAATTTGAAGCATAATTTATGGGTTTTGTGACTAAAAATATTAAGCACTATGAGTTTTCATTTCCAACCCGAGTTAGATCAACTTAAAGATTGGATTTTCTTAATTGATGACTTGAGTATGTGAAATAGTATGTGTGGATTTAATGATTGTTAAAGGTTGAAATTTTGGAATTAATGAAGATGAAAAATGGTTTGCGTACTAGGTGCTTGATGAAAAGCCTACAAGATTATTTCTTAGACTTTAAGAGCTCCCATTGTGCAGTGGATTTAGAATGTGCATTTCATCAAATGTGCTCATTTGGTAAAATCGACTGTGTGATATGTCAAAATATGCACATTTGATAAAGCCAACTAGTATTTGCGATTACATGCAATCTAGTTAATCTATTAAGCCTATAATTTTTTGGTTATATTATTGAATACCCCAGTTGGATAGAAGTTAACGCTACTTAACTTGATTTTTTTAATTACTCCCTCTTTTTCAAAAAAAATATTTTTTAAATTTTTTACACACATATTAAAAAAATAATTAAATTATATTAATTATAATAATATTTTATTATATTAGTTTTATTTGTTCTAGTGGATGTGATTGAAATGTAGTTATTCAAAATAATTTAATGGGAGAATAAATATGAAAAAATAATAAAAAAATTTATTTTATAAAATATTACTTATTTTGGTAAAAAATAATTTATTTAAAAAATATCCTTTTTTAAAAAGGAGGAATTATATTATAATAACAAGGCATTAACTCAACCATTTATGACCTTTTTTTTCCTAACCATTTATGATAATTTAATTTGCGGTCATTTACCGCTTTAAATTTACCAAAACTAAACAATAAACATGTTCGTACTGTCAAGTTTAAAGACGTGCCTATTCACAACTGCACCAGCACCAGTACACTTTTCTTCATAAACGACATCGTATAAGGTTAGTACGACGTCGTATGATACTCAAAACGGACAAAACCATAACGACTTTGTTTCCATTTTTCTTCACCCACATAGGAACAGATCTACTTCACTTTACTACCAACTGATCTCAAATCTCTATCTACAAAAACCCTAAAGATGGATTCAGATCTTTTCATATGGGCTCCACACAGTCCGTACAAGATCAAGCCCCCGCACAGACCGATGAAGAGGAAGAGGAGGAAGAAGAAGAAGACGACGACGGCGCTGACGACGAAGAAGAGAAAATCGCAATCGTGGATTCGAACTCAACTCAACTCATCAACAACACGACCTTGCTCAAGAAGGTTCTAGAACAAGAACCAGAAATGCTTCCATGTTACGCGTCAGCATCGCCTCTCTCTCCACAGCTCTCTTCTCTCGGCACGCCCCGCCTGGGCCCATCCATCAAGGTGTGGGACCCTTACAATGTCCTGGCCCCACCGCCTCCGCCTCAGCTGCTGCCTCCTCCTCCGTCGGTTTTCTCGGGTGTTGGTGGGGACCACGAGGGGGTCACTACGGAAGTGTACTTGCTCGGTCTTGGAGAGTGTGAGTTGAATTTGAGGCCGGATTTGGTTGGCGGGAGGTGCCACGTGGTCGTATTGACCGGGAATGGGAAGAGGCAAGCGAGGGCTTTGGCTGTGTTGTTGAATTCTCAGGTGTTCGGTTCAATGCTGTTTATTGCTCGCCGTTGGATCGTGCTAGATCAATGGCTGTTTCGGTTTGTCAGGTAAAATTTTGGTGAAAGTTTGTGACTTTGTTGGTGAAAGATTGTGTCTTTTAGGTGAATTTTAGGTATTACAATTGGTTTGAGTTTGTAGGTGTTTGTTGATTTTAGCTTGCAATTGGATCGTGCTAGATAAATGACAGTTTTGATTGGTTATTTAATCAGAGAAAATTTTCTTCTTTTTTGTAAAGATTGTTTGAGAAAGATTCGTCCTTAATTGTCAATGTTGAGTTTGCTTTTCACATTGCTATTTTTTCATAGGCAAAGCATAGTTTATGTAGTTGTGATGTGAGTAGAAGTTAATCTTGTGAGTGTATTCTACTCCATTGGTAGGTTGGTGCATTTGAGATCTTGTCTGTGAAAACGGAGGACTGATGGACTCCGGAGTTAAAAGCTTTTTGTAATGAGGTCTCATTTTTCTGTTTGAATGAACTGTCTCTAGTTCAGTTAGATTGGTTAGGTTTTGATATTGAGATGCATGATAGACAAAAGATAGAGCATGGCAGTATGTTGTAATTTTATGATTGAGGTGGCAAAATAAACACTATGTGATATGAAAGCTAGAATATAGTAGCAAAGGAGTGACTGAATTTGAAGATGCTGCAAATATTGGAAGAAGGTGAAAAATAAATCATAGAAATTTGAAGATGGATTATGGCTTTAGTCTTTATTTTTTCTGGTTCTTGGAAACCATAAATGTTTTAGCATATGGAATTGGAACATGAAACATTTGTGGTTGTGCAATTTTTTTTTAATTTTGAAAATGTATTTTTCCTTTTTGTTAGCTTTAATTTATTCATCTTGGAAGTAATTTGGATAGTATTATGAGGTAGTCTCTTGAAGCTACCTGCATTCCCTGGTTGATGAATCTGTACTGGTTATCCTGCAGGAAATGAGTATTGTGGAGGAGCAGATAAGACCATCGGATGCCCTTATGGATATGATTATGGGGCAATGGAAAGGCTGTTCTCGTTTAGAAATATATACTCCTGAAATTTTGAGCTTGGCTGAAAGTTTTCAGCCTGATTTTTGTGCGCCTTCTGGGGAATCACTCAGGCAAGTAGAATATAGGATGGTTCAGTTTTTAAATGGAACAGTCCTTGGTCTGCCTGAAAAGTTGAGATCAGATTTCTCATTGCACCATCAAAATGAGAGCCAAGGGTTTTCTCATGACAAAGATGGGCCTTCAATGCCTCCATCACATTGGGACGTACTAAATAGACATCGGCCAGGGCTTACAAGGAAAAAGTCAAGTAAAAGCAGACTACAATTTGTGACTTCCACTGGTAATCATGAGGCTGAGGATGAGGTTTCCCCTATAGAAGCCAATCACCAGAACGCACTACATGATAGCCTCATCTACCTCTTCTTGCATTGGCGTTTTCACTCATGCGGTTCCAATTAAGTGTCTTCTCACGGGCCTCTTAGGTTGCAGTGCGGTGATGTCACATAAGATATGCATAGAAGATTCTTCAGTGACAGTGATACAGCATTCCTGGAGAACAGGTTGGCAGATAAAACGCTTGAACGATACCTCACATCTTAGGCTTCTCTAGTTGCAGTATAATGAAATGCTCACTTGGGGGCTATTAATTATCGTGTGAGAGATGGTATTATGTTCATCTGCAGATGATATTGCCATTAATCACTTCAAGTAAACTGATTTGTGCACACACCTTGTTGTAACTTCTGATATATTTATTTTCCAGATTCACCAACTTACTTGAAAGGAAGGAAGGATTGGTTTGGGTGTTTTGATCTTCGTACCTAGTGATTCTTTTGATTGTATTACAAGTGTTGTTATTGTAGAGTTAAATTTATATGATTGTTCGCTATATTGGGAAGAAAATAAGTTATATTACGATGAAGATATGATGAGCTTGCATCTTTTCCTCTTTCCTATTCCCATTTTGCATGTTCTTTTAGAACTTTTAACAGCTTTGTTCATTGTAATAGTTCTGGCTGTGGTGAACTGAAGTTTGATCAAGTTATTCTCGTAAAGTGTTGGTTTAGTGTTTTGCTCGTAAATTATTGTTTTGGTCATTTTTGTTTAGTAGCTGCCTTTGAGTCATAAGAGAGTAAATGTTGAAGTGTTGGTTCAATGTCTAGTATGTTGTAATTTACAAGTGAGTGTCGAAAAATCTGTTAGCACACAATGTAAGGCTTAAATGGCTCTGTTGAGGTCAGTTTTTAGTCACAAGCACGAAGAATCTATTTGTAACCTAAAGTACCCTGACAACGCAGGACAAATCAAGAAAAACAAAAGGTTCTCATAAATATAGGCAGCAACTAAATCTAGATAGAATTGAATCTGTCGCTATCTTTCCCGTGAATTGCAACTAATAGTCACACTACCATTATATCAACCTTCACCGAGTCACCTACACTTCCATCACTATATGTAGATCCAAACACTGCTCTATTTTTCCACTCCAAAACATCCATCCATGGCAGTCTCCATCCCCACCGTGTCCATTCTTTCTCTGTCAATTTTCATCTTCTATGCTTCTGCATTTTTGACCTTAGCAATTAAGCCTACAATTACAGCTTCTCCTGCTGTATTGCCATATGTAAGTCCACCCAGCATGTCCTCATTTTTTCCTTCTCCAACTAATGAATGGCCTCCGGAATCTGCTCCTCCTCCAGACATGGATGCATTTGCTCCAGGGAGTTCATAGGAAGAAGTTCATCTGGTAGTTCAGCTAGGCAATATGGTGTGACAACCATGCTTGGTTTAGGATTCTGCATTTGCTTCTGTATGTGCCTTGTTTATGTAGTTTGAAAGCACGGGAACTATCATGAACCAGTATGGTTATTGTGCATTGATTTGGTGTTGCCACTGAAAGAGAAAATTAATCATAGTTCATCAGTCTGTGATATAAATTTCCTGAACTTGTTCAATGGTTAGAAAATTAATGCATTAGAATTACATCACAGTTGCTGAATATATGGTTCACTACCACGGTTCTGATTAGATACCATGTCTATTACAGCCCCTTTTGAAAACGGCATGAAGTTTCATCGCTTCTTTTATACCTTTTTTTACATGAATTAAAGTATTGAAGTCTCGACTTCTTAATCCTGGATGAAGAATGATTCAATATCATTGAACTATCGAATTAGTACATCATCTTAGCGATTTAATTTAATTAATAATGAAAAACACACAAAATAGTATTCTATTAACGTGTAGTTGTTGGTTGATCTAGTAATAAGTATGTAGGTTTGAACGAACATAAAATAAAGTCCACTCGGACTCGGAATCAACATAATTGTCAATTAATTAACTAAAATATATTTTAACATCATTGTTGCATATACTGTCGGTTCAGACGAGATTTCCCTCCAAAATACAAATACTGTACATAACAACTGCCCTCCGCAAACAAAGAGAATTCACAGAAACGAACAGGAAGGAATGAAGACGCCAAATCCTTATTCACTTCTAACCATAGTCACTCGCAATATCCATAGGCACTTCCACCTCCGCCGCCGCCAATACACCACAACACCAGCAAACTCCAACCTCACAACCTGGTTCAACCAATACTTCGACCAAACCAATGTCCACTCTTGGAAATCCATCATTGCTGACTTGGCACGAACCGGCGACTCCATGGAGTCACTCCGTGCCTTCTCTTCAATACGGAAACTCAACATCAGACCCAACCGCTCTACCTTCCCTTGCACCAGCAAATCCTGCTCCGCCCTTCTCGACCTTCATTCTGGAAGACAAACCCACCAGCAAGCTCTTATCTTTGGATACGAATCAGATGTTTTCGTGTCTTCTGCTTTGATTGATATGTACTCCAAGTGCGGGGGCTTGGGTGATGCACGGTTCTTGTTCGATGAAATTTCTGACAGAAATGTTGTGACCTGGACTTCGATGTTCACTGCTCATGTCCGAAACGATAATGCGCACTAAGCGTAATTGCTTTTTAGAGAGTTTCTGGTTGAAGAGAGTGAGAGGAAATATGATAAAGATGAATTCTTCATTGATTCTGTCGCTATGGGTTCGCTTGTTCTCGTGTGTCTAGAAAAGGATTGACAGAGGGGCTTCATGGGTTTTTGACAAAAAAGAGGGTTAAATAAAGATATAGGTGTTGAGAATCTTTGTTGGATGCGTGCGCAAAGCGTGGTGAGGTGGGGATGTCTAGAAAGGTGTTTGATGGTATGGTTGTGAAGGATGTAGTTTCTTGGAATTGTTTGATTGCTATGTATGCTCAAAATGGATTATCAGTGGACGCATTTGATGTTTTTCTTTCGATGGTAATTAAAGCCAGCGTCAAGTACAATGCTGTGACTTTGTCTACTTTGTTGTTAGCTTGTGCAAATTCTGGTGCCCTGTTTGTGGGGAAATGCATACACAATCAGGTACTTGATTTTACTCCTGTTTTACAAAAAAAATTGAGAAATCTGTTTGGACATTAAAATACTTGGTCGACTGTGAACTTTGTGTATAAATTATGGCAAAAATTTGTAAAACGACTCATTTTTTAGTCCATTATTTTGGTTTTGACAGGTAATAAAGATGCTTTTGGAGGAGAATGTAATTTTAGGTACCTCTGTTTTAGGTACCTCTGTCATAGACATGTATTGCAAATGTGGACGTGTTGGTATGGCTAAGAAGGTATTTGATGGCATGAAGGAGAAGAACGTAAAGTCTTGGAGCGCCATGATTGCTGGTTATGCAATGCATGGGCGTGCCAGAGAAGCCTTGGATGTTTTTCACGGAATGACGAGGGTCGGCATCAAGCCAAATTACATAACTTTTGTTTCAGTTTTAACTGCTTGTAGTCATGCTGGTTTGTTAGATGAGGGCTGGCATTGGTTTAATGCCATGAGATGTCAATTTAATATAGAACCTGGAGTTGAGCACTATACTTGCATTATTGATCTTCTTGGTCGTGCTGGTTATCTCAATGAGGCTTATGATCTGATAAAAACGATGAGTGTGAAGCCCGATTTTATATTATGGGTTCTCTTCTTGCGGCTTGTAGAGTTCACAAGAATGTAGAGCTTGCAGAAAT
>CAODLS010272957.1:0-14132 GCA_948243855.1 Flueggea neowawraea | reverse complement strand
TCCAGAAATGCTTTATTCAAGTTGCTTCTTTGAGTAGAACTGATCCTTCTATATTGTTGTCTGTCAATATGTTACATCTAATTGCTTCTATTCCCTGAAGTTGTAAAGTTTTCTCTGAGTATGCATCTTAATGTCATAGTGACATAGTAGTCAATTACAGTTTACAAAACATGCGATCTATTTGTTAGTGCCTACAATGCCTCGTATCTCCAGTTTCCTAATTCATCATCTTGTTGAATTTCTCTGTTGCTCAAATTGCAGTTATATTTGTTCTAATTCAGAGGCTTAAAAATAAGTATTGTGTGAAAATGAGGAATCAAATTTTATAAACAGTAAAAAATTGAAATTACAGGGACAATAGAACATAAGAAATTAAGTTTTCAAATGTTGCTTATGGTGAGATTTTATCAGGTTTCACCTTTCATTTTCTAGTGTTACTTGAAACCTTGATTTTTTTGTTGCGCCTTCTAGATTGACCCTCCTAGAAACAGTGTAAAAAGTTTGTGAGCAGTACTAATGCATCCCTTCATTATATGTGCATTACAACCCAACAAGCTGATGTGATGCCAGGTCCCAATGGCTTTGCAATATAAAGATAATTACAACCCAACAAGCTGTTTCTCCTTTCTTCTGAACGATTGAGTTAATCTAGTAAAACTTGTTTGGTTTTCAATGTTGTTTGGTTTTAAGGAAAACTTGTTCTTGTTGGTTTTTAGTTGTAGGATAACGTAATCCTTGTCTAGAATAAGACTCGATCTAGGATAGCCTATTCTGAATATGGTTATCCCTGTCTTGACTTAAGAATGGCCAACAATACACAATATGTTTCGTGCTCAATTTTCAAATTCGATGGAAAATCAGAATTTTGATTTTGGCAAATACAAATGGAGTTTTTTTTTTCTGAAGCACTTTGGATATTGGAATGTTGCAAAGAAATGGTATAAGAACCTAAAGCTAGAGATACATTAACTGCAAAGCAGGTACGTGCTCAAGAGCAAAATAAACAAGCACTTCATTACATGTGGTCAAGCAAAAGAACCTTTGAAATTTTTGTTGAAATTTTATCAAAGTGTTTAAAAGGTTAGGAATGTGAGACTGCAAAAATTGAGATTAGATTTTGAGCTGTTTCAATAAGAGAAAGATGAAAATATGATACATTATAGCTGAAGGGTACAAAAATTGGCCAATGAAATAAAAACCAATGGTGAGACAATAACAAAATTAAAAAAATATTGTAGAGAAAATTATTCATACTTTGCTTAACGCATTTGATTACAAGGTTGCTGTTATTTAAGAATCTTGAGATCTTACTACCATGACAATTGATGATTTACAAGCAATGTTGGAAGCCCATGAAAAATGGTTGAATGAGAGGAAAACTATTACAGTAAAATAACCATTAAAGGCTCAAGTAAACTTGAAAAAAGGCTAGGAAACTGAAAACAAGGGAGAATTTAGCACAAAAGGTGTTTTCTTTTAGAAATAAGGGAAGAGGTTATGGCTAAGGCAGATGAGCAATAACCAAGATCAGTTGAAAGGTCAATGTTATAAATGCCATAAATATGGCCACTTCCAATGTAAATGCAAACAAGATATTTAATGCTACAACTGCAAGAAATATGAGAACTACAATAATGAATGTTGAAATAAGTAAACCAATAAACAAAATTATACTAAAGTTGCTGAGTAATGAGACACCTTGGAGACCTTGTTGTTGACTAATAATGCAACAATCGGAGAAAATAATAACTAATGGTTGTTATATATTGGCATCAACAATCATCTTTGTGGGAAGAAAGACTTGTTCTTAGATCTTGACGAGAACTACCATAGCAGTATGAAGCTTGGTGACAACACAAAAATTCTAATTTTGGCAAAGGTAAAATTGGGATTATGAACAATGGTTCTTTAAATTTCAATTTTGATGTGTTTTATGCTCCTAGTATTTGTGAAATATGTTAAGTGTTGGCCAACTGTTGAGAAGGGTTATGAGTTGCACTTCAATAAAGAAGATTATTTCACAAATTCAGATGACTAACAACATGTTATTTCCCATAGCTATCAATCACTATAGCCATTTTATTTGTCATTCTATTATTGTTGATGATGATTGGTTATGGCATATATGTCTTGAATACTTGAATTTTAGAAGTATGAAATTTCTAGCTAATCACCAATAGGTTTATGGTTTACCACATATTGAAATTCCTAACCATGTTTGTGAGACTTGTATTTTGGGCAAGAATCATAGAGAACTCAAAGACCGCTTGAATTAATGCATTCAATTTGTGCCCTATGGAGATTTCTTCCAATAGTAGTAGTAAGTACTTTATTACTTCAACTGATGATTTTAGTAGCAAGACTTAGGTTTATTTTTTGAAGCATAAATCTGATACTTGCAATGTATTTAAAGATTTTTTGGCTTACATTGAAAAACAAAGTGACTATTCTATCAAAACTTTCAGAACAGATAAAGGAACAAAGTACATTATATGTGATGATTGTTTTGAAGAAAATGGGCATCCACCATAAATTAACAATGAGGTACACCCCTAAACAAAATGGAATAGCTAAAAGGAAGAATAGAATAATTATAGATATGGTTCAATGCATGCTATATTGTAAGAAGTTGCCAAAGAGATTTTGGACTGAAGCAGTTGCTTTTGCAGTATATGTTTTGAATAAATGTTATGCTCGAAGTTTACAAGATAAGACGCCATATGAAGCATGGTATGGTCGAAAGCCGAATCTTCGTCATCTTAAGGTATTTGGTTGCGTTGCGTATGCGTATATGCCTACTAAAACGAGAAACAAGTTAGATTATAAAGCTGAAGAATTCATATTTATTGGATATTGTTATGAAACCAAGGGTTACAAGATTTACAACCCTTTGACTAGAAATTGTCATAAGTTATGTTATGACTTTTGAAGAAGAAGGAATTTGGGATTAGTTAAGTGAAGAGAAGAAGATATTGCCTTCACCAATAATTGTTACTCAAGAAGATAATGAAGATGTTAAATTGCCTACTACTGCATTCCCTATTAGAGAATCTAATCGTCACAACAAGAATGTTGATTGCCTTATTGTTTATAAGATTATGTGATTGGTCATGAGAAAGATCATTTAAATGATGAAGAAGCTACACACTATTCTTATTTTATCAAGTATGACTCAATAAATTGTGAAAAGGTTGCAAAGGATACTATAACAGTTAAGGAAAAAAATAATAAGATTAATGCAACAAAAAAACATTCTACGTAGATTTACAAGTCCTCCAAGAGGGAATAAAAAAATTGGAGCCAAATGGAATTGCCAAATTCAAGACAAATAGAGAGGAAGGCTTATATAAGAAAGAAGACTTGAGAATTTTAAGACTCGAAAAAGGAGCACGATTTCATGTAAAATTAAAGGCAAGTCACAATTGAACCAAGTCACAAGCCAATTAGACTTAAGGGGGAGATGCTAAAAAAAGAACAAAGGTGAGAAAAACTATTCAATTAAAGTTCAAAAATTTGGTCATGAAATTGAAGATTATGTTTGGCATGATGAAGCTTGAAGAGCTTGGTTTAATAGAGGTAATGCAGGAATATTAAATATGTTGGAGAATTTCGGTCTATGCCTTAGTTGATTTTGGAGAGCGGAAGCGACTTTAAAGGAAAGCGAAAAATCAACACCAAAATTTATAGTGGTTTGGCCAACTTGATGCCTACGCCACTACCTAAGTCTCACCACTTATGATTTTCACTATAATGGTGATTGATTCCGGCACAATCCAACAAAATTAATACAACTAGGTTGATTCCCGGCTCAACACCTTTAAGGCCCTCACAATGTTGTTTTCCTTAGGTTCATAACAAACGTCTACAATGTTATTTTCTATAGGTTTACAACAAACATTTCTCACACTCTTTAAGTGTTTACAAAATGGTTTACAAAAGATGAAGCTCTATGTTAGAGTTGAATATTTGAGTTTGATACTTGAACTTTGATCTTGATTTTGTGTTTTTCTTTGATGGAATTGATAGGAAGTTTGGCTTAATGAATTATGATGTTGTTCACATGTTTTTGGTCTTCTCTTAATATATTTATAGCGTTTTCATGCCATATGACTGTTGCTTTGAAGAATATGGTCGTTGGACATCATTAAATACTGTTGATGCAGCTTTCTGTGAGCTTGCTAACTTACGTTACAATTAGTTGACGTACGTTATCCGGTGAATTTTGCAGGTTACGTACGTTGTTACCAACCTTACGTACATTGATCATATTTTATTAAGATTAACGTACGTTGTAAAACATGTGCGTACGTTGTACTAATACATAACGTACGTTATACTTACGTTACGTACGGTATGTGCTCCTTCAACACTTCAATAGCTTCTGTCTGCACTATGACGTACGTTGGACATTGGTTACGTACATTTTGGATTCATGTTACGCACGTTAATGAAGTGTTACGTACGTTAATCATCCTGCAGGGGCTTGTTTTGCAATTCCAAGCTTTCTAACGTGTTTGTCTTCAAGTCAAATGTTCTGCACTTCATCAAAACCTTTTGTTATCATCAAAACACATAAGGAACTCAATGTTGATAACCCATGATCCAACAAAATCAAGTTAATTTAGGAATTATTATTAGAGTAGCAGTTTGATTTCATGTTAAGTAGATTTATTAGTTCAAGTAGATTTAGGATTATTACTACTATAAATATAGGTGATGCGAGTCTCATTGTAACAATAGCAAAAGAATGAACATTAATAAAACTTGAGAGAGTTTGCTGCTCACAGTTTCTAATATGATATCAGAGCTCCTTACGGTTAAATGAACTGAGTTCAAATTCTACCGCCGTCAATTATTAACTAATTAATTAAACATGAAATAAAAACAGATATGCAAATTTCAAACTCGGTGAACAATTGATCCATAATGGCCCATCCACAACTATATCATTATATTTTCAGGTACAAGATGTTGACCAAGAAGCTCTTTTCTAAATCACTTAAAAGGTTATCATAATTCATAAAAGCAAATATGGGTTCAACCATGCATACATGTCAACCTTAATCAAAAAAGAGAGGTCCACACCACATCAAAGACAAAGCCATGAAAGTTGCCGCCAACCAATGCTGTTTAGTGAAGCCATCAAAGACATTACATCAAAAGACAATGAGTCTTGGTAGTTGGTCCTGTCCCAAATGGTTATAAAAAAACAAATAATAATAAAAGTCACTTTGATTATGTATCACAACCGAAAGAAGCAAAATTTAAGAATAAGAAGAACAATAATACGGATGTCAAAAGGACCAATAATTTGTCAAGGCAACTACCACCTAAAGGCAATGGTCCAAAGTTGTTGAAGAAGCTAGCAAAATTCGTTTTGTAATTTCACGTGAACTTGTTTCGTTTAACTTCGTCTTCTTGACATTACGTTTGCCTCCTGATTGTAATCTCGAATAGGATTTTTGTCGCATAAATTGTTTTCAACATTAAGGGGTAAAAAATTCGACGGTCAATAAGAACAAATAAATTGACCTAAAAAAACAAGCTCCTATGGCTATGTGTTAATGTCATGTTCCCATATATATCTGGTCAATTGAAATTCTACAAATATTATTACTTGAAAGAAAAAAGAAGAAAAGAATACGTGAAAAAATCAATATTTGGGAAAAAAAAGAAGTTGTGAACTTGTATTGCTAGTTTTTTTTTGGGTAAGGATTGAAAAGATAAATAAAGTGTTCTTTACGTTGTCTTTTTGTTCTGGTCATATAATTGTTCTTTCTTTAGTCACACTATTTAAATTTGTCCAAGCTCTTTTCTTCAACTTCGGTTTTTGATTTTTTTCCTCAGCTGGACTTGTTTCATTACTGCAAAGTATTGGCCATGTTCGTAGGAGCTCTTGCATATATTAGAATAAAATAAATTTTCGATGCAGTATAATAAAGCATCAAAATAATACTTTTCTTAGATTATGTGTAGTATACAAGCACAAACGTGTTTATTGGAAGCATCAAGTTAAGTTGAGTCATCTAAATGTTTTTCTCTTGAATTTCCTAAGGTTTTTTTGTTCAATAAGGACTTCAGCATTAAGCCTATCAATGTTTTAATCAACATGGAAATAAAAATATCAACTGAAAGAACAACATATAGTTAGTTCACCTAAAAGATAAAAACGAACAGGAAACTAAAATCATTTTATAAATTCATGGAAGAAACCAAGGAAATAATTAGAAGTAAAACAAGTCAAACTTGATGACCATCTTTATTTTTTTTTTATTTTTGTAGAAAAAAAGCAAAAAAATTAATTAAAAAGAAAAGATGAAAGAGACATGGGAAGTGATGGTGGGTTGACCTCAATGAGATTATAACCATAATACAAGAGAAGATATGCATGAAGATAATAGACGAAGATGGGGATAGATATAAATGAAAATGAAAATTGTCGGGTTTTTAAATAAGCCAACAAGGCCATGCAATAAAAGAACTGTTGGTGGAACCAATGATCTCCATCCAAATCCAATATATGAGACAATGAGGCTTGAGCATGAAGAGAAAGAGATGGGAGAGACCACTCAGTGACTTGTGTTATTGCCTAGGCCCTACCATAAATTGACCTTTGACAAGCACATATGTGCTTACTTTTCTTTTCTTTTCTTTCTTTTTTGTTGGTTTTGGTCTATAATAAGAGAGAAATAGTAGAGGAATAGATGTAACAGAAAATTATTTATATATGAATTCGTTTATATATTTGTGGTAAGTAAATAATGCGTTGTTTGTAAGCTGACTATTGAGGGAAATGGAGGAAAAGGACGGTGAAAGAGAGACAAAAAATAAAACAATGAAGGAAACTTAAAGAAGAGTTGGAGAAGATTATGTTGGGCAAAGCATCTTTTAAAGCATCCAGTGAAGGAAAGGATCGAATGAACTTTTAACGCACACGCACACTCATTTACATTTTGTATCTCATTCTTCAAAAAGAAAAATGTACGTTTTGTATCTCAATTAGACCCTCCACCTCAACGCCACCTTTTGCTTTTCTTTTCTTTTTTTTCTTATATGAGGCTTAACTATTTAAACAAATACGAAATTTGGTTAAATTAACAAATCTTCTATGGTTTTAAAAAATTTATTAACAGAAAATAATTAAAAGTTGCTTATCAAAAAAATAATAATTCAACGTTACCAACGTGCTATTGGTTCCGTGGTTAGCACATTAATTTTAGATGAGATTTTACTTTGAACATAGGGGCTCAAATCTTTAAAAAAAAAACTTTTTTGGAATTGTTAATACTCTATCTCTGAAATATTTACCTGCTCTTTCTATTAAAGAAAAAAAATATTGCTTTATATTAAATAATAAATCAACGCACCAATAATTTTCCATGTTTCGCCAAGAATGTCTAAATTTATGAGAGGAGGCCACTTTTATTCATTCATTCAATTCACTTATGATTATTGAGCATGGTAAAACTAAACATAAGCTTATGTATAGGCACTTACAAATAAATATATATAAACTTATTCTGATAATTAGTGAATATGATAAATATTGTATTTATATTGTAATAACAATACAATATTTATCATGTCTATACCTCTTAACACTCCCGGTAGGATTATAGAACAAACTAAAATACTCATCTTGTATTACTTTTTATTTTAATTATGATCCTAAACAAAATTAATCAAAAAGAACATCGAACTAAAATAAACAAGTCGAACTATCAAAATTAGATTTAAATCGAAAAACATGAAGAAGTCCACAATCACCATCTGTTTCAACATCACCAAATCTGAATGTCGAAATAATCATCAAGATAGAAATGATCGAAATGAATAATGGTCAAACAAATTGGACAACAAAAACGTGAGAATTGATTAAAGTAGACGGTTAAACCTCGTAAAGCTCTGATGTCATGTAAAATAATTCAACAATGACATAAAATAAGAGAAAAATACACGAACAAATTTTTACATAATTAGCAAGAGTGATTAAGTCTACAAGAAGATATTACTTTTAATTATTCATTCATTTTAATGAAGACGTATTTAAAGATCCTTATAGATAAACACAAATTTATTCAAGTAATTGTTGAGTGTGATAAATATTTTATTTATGCCACAATGATAAATAGTAAATACAATATTTATCATGTTTAGATTTATATCTCTAATGATAAAATAAAACATAAACTGTTAATTTTTTAACGAATTTTTCATGGTCCTAAAAATTCACTAAAAGAAACACAAAGTTTCGGTCATTAGTAAATCTTCCAAAATTGCCCAATAAACTAAATAAAAAAACAGAATTGTTAATTCCATAAGCACTTATTCAGCAGTCCAGTCATCATTCCAATTAGCATGCCATGCCAATCAATCAATAGCGTCGGTTTGCCACCAATGTTGCCAAGTCAGCAATTTAATTTAATAGTAAGAATTGTTGAAGTTAATTATGTGAACGATTTGTTACCAAATTGAAACTTTCTATTTTATTCTAATTGAAGGTAAAAGCATGGTAAATCTATACAGGCTATCAACCTATTGAAGCACAACAAAAAGATTACTTTGCAGAATAATATTATGTATGCAGTATTTGCAGCACCCTAAGAAAATGTCAGGTTGAGAATGCAAGACAATTCCACAATTTAGACTCCGCTATGAAGATCAGAACGGAAGCATGGTAAACTTTTCTCTCTAGAGGATGTGTTGCTTTTGTGCGATCACTCTAATTTTCTCTATTAGTCTCTTTAGGTTTGCCCTAACATCCTTATTTATAGAGGTTCATATACAGTCTCTAATATTACATAAGATTCTACTAATTCTAACTCAGTTAGAATTCATATAACTAATATAATTTGAGCCCCTTTGGTTAAATATCTATTTCCTAGTCAAACTATTTTAATCTATAATATGCCATGGACAGATTCAATTTTTTAACTTTAAATTTTTATAAGTATTTTTTTAACTCCAATAAACTTTTAACTATGAAAAATTCGTTAATGAATTGGAAGTTTGTTTCCTTTTTTTTTTTTTTGTAAGTAGAAGGTTTGTATTTTGCTCTTGATAAATTTTCAAAAACGTGACAGATTTTGTTTATTTGAAAACTAAAATTTTGTGTTTTATTTTGATAAATTTCAAAAAAATAACAGATTTATTTATGAAATAAAAGTTTGTAGCTTTTTAAATATAGTATAAGCCTTCACTTAACCATTCTTTCTTAATTTTTTGTAATGGACAAATTATGTATTAGTGTTTTCTTTTCTTTCAATTTTTTTAAAGATTCAAAAAAATGACTTTTGTCAAATAAAATCGTTGAAGAAAAATGTACCTTTTGATTCAACAATGAACTGGTATTGTTTTCATTGATTTTTTAAAAATTTACAATAGGAGGGCACTTACTTGCAAAAATCAGATAATTTAACAGTTCTCTTCCCTCTTAACTCTCCAATCTAATGAAATATTCTTCAGGAAGATCAATTATTTGTCAAGACAATATTTTCCAAAAGAGACTTAGGGGCTGAAATTGGAAGTACAGTTAGGTTCTATCGAATGAGTTTGTTGGGGTTAATTAACGAAACATCTCTGCGGAAATCGAAAATATATATTTTACTCGCTAATTAATTTGGATGCATGGAAAATTAATATAATTTAATAAAAATATTTTTTTTCATATAATTCGTGTTGGAGAGCGAGAAATATACTTTGACCATATTTCAACGTAATAAATTCAAAAAAGGAAAAACAAATCTATGTCCTATGTCCTTGGAGTTTAAGGAAATATCTAACCAAATAGTCGTCTACTATGTGTGATGTTACATATCATGGGAACTACAAATATTCTAGCTTGAGATTTTTAACAGAATTCATGCATTTACTAAGATTCGGAATATGATTCTTGTAGTAGACTCCATAATAATGCATTTTTTTCATCTCAATCATTTAACTAAACCATAGCAATATCAATTGACAATCATAGTCATTTGGATTTTTTTTTGTTATTCTTTTAATTTCAGGAATTCTTTTTGAAAGAATTTGATAAATGGGGTTGATGGCAACGCGAGTTATTAGGGGGTTGGAACCATAAAAGTGTTTCCTTCTTCTTTACTACTTATATGCTAGCTTGGCCATGTTGATATATTGCTTTATTTACCATTTAGGTCATATTATAAAGGTTAATAATAAAACAATAGACATGTCAACAAAAACCAATTTTTTTATCGGTATAAAAACCATGTTTTATTATTATGAAGATTAATTAACCTCAAAGTCCAGGTTGCAAAAATGAGAATTGGGTGGTGGGACTGGATATTCAAATCGGTTTTTAAGGGAGTTTGAAGAGGAGAAAAGATGGGTATATGTTGTCTTTTGGAGTCTTTGCCGTATGAGTCCCTTACTCCTAGCTAGGAGGCTTCATCTAGACAAAAGTGCTTAGCTCATTTCCTTAATCAAAAGTTGTTCATTATTTATTATACTTTCTACCCCAGGTTGATTTCATGCATTTGAGAACTTAAAAATAAAAAATAAAAAGTGCATTACTTTTATGGCCTTCCATATCTAGGAGATGCTTGCATATTGGTGCTCTCTCGCCCTCTCTCTGCATTGGAATCTGCTTCATATGTTGAAGTGATTAAAGGCAAACAATGGCATGCAAGTACGCCCAAGAGGGTTCTGAATCTGGATTTCTCTTGCTTATGTTCTTGTTCTTTTCTAGAATGGGTCAAATTGCAGGATGAGTCTCTGAAGAAAACCTATAATATATATGCTTGACTGCTCAAGTAGTTAGGGATTTATTTGTGTTGGAATAAGTCAAGATACGAGTATTTACTGTGGGAGTACTACAATTAAAAGTGTGAGTCCTAATTAAATAGGTGAGATGGACTCCCTAATTAACTAGGAATACCTAAATAATTATCTCTATATAAATAAAGAGTTAAATTAAAACATTAAAGAGATTGAGTCAAAAATAGAGTGACCATGAAAGACACATTCACTCCGTAGAGAGAGTGTCGTCGGCCTTGATAGGAGAAAAGCTTGATAGGAGAAAAGGAGAGCTTTTCTCCTTCCAACCATCAAGTTGCTTGCAATGCTAAAATACAAAATACATCTTAAGGGCATCAATATCGCGCTATTGATGCAAACGAAATGTGATTAGGGAGAGGGTCACATTTTGATCAGCTTCAAATTTTTTAAGCGGATCAAAATGGGTTCACACAGTTAAAATAATTATATTTTTTGTCTTTTCTTTTATTTATTTATTTATTTATTTTTTCTGTCTTCTTTCATTTCTTGATGATTGCAATTCCATTGTAAAATTTTGCATCAAAATTTCAATGGCACGAAAATTTTCTTTTAAAAATTTTGCATCTCTATTTCTTCTCATTGATAATTGTATTCTTTTAATTTAAATATTTATCTGATCTATTATTTTATTTTGCTTTTAAAAATTCAATTAAATAATTTTTATGATAGAAATATTTCAAATATTATTTTTAACTCAAATATTAACTCATAAAATATTTATGCCAAATAAATATGTTTATTATTATTTGTATATTGTAAATAAATTGAATAATAAGTGAAGTGATTCTAGGTCTCATAATAAAGTATAATGAGAGATTAACTATTAGGAAGAGATAACACAACGAATGAGGAGTTAATGGATTGCTGACGTGACATACTCATCAACCTCTCAAAGAGGTTAAGCATTAGAGATGCTCTAATCTTGTGTTTATTTTTGTTACATTATACGATATTAATTCTTTGTACCATTATATTTAATATGTTGATTATATTGTTGTGTTTGTTGCCTTCATCAATATCATCAGGGCATTAGGTTAGAATGTGAAATTGATAGTGTTCATGAAAAACATGCTAGTGTAAATGTCCTAAGATGCCCGTAAATTGATTATATGCGTTGATTTGTTCATGCATATATATTAGCTATTGTCAATATATTTTCATAGGGATAGATAAGAATATCTAAACAGGGTAGATACAAAATGAGATATAGTGATTTTGACCCCATCATTGAGATCAATAGCCTACAAAATTTAAACTGACAATTTAGTGATCGAGAAGGCAGTATGTGGTGTGCACTCATCGATTGTGGCGCATCTTGCTAGTTGCCACAGACCATATTTGTTGTATTCTAATGCTTTAGGGCATGCGTGGCAAGCAGTGATTTGTTCACATTTGTTGTGTGACCATATTATATTTTACCACTTGTCAATAGCTCAGCTGACTATGTGCCATGTCCAATGACATGATGACCGGTGGCACATATGCCATGTCATCACCACGTGGCATCATTGATTGTATACCATGCTTAGAACACTTGGCCCAACTAGAAGGTGATGCATGGCATCTATTGCCACGTTAGTGCCACCTCATTGCCACGTAGCATTGCCTCATAAGATAGAATTGTCACGTGAGCCATATAGACCAATCAGTGACAATCACATATCAGAGAGGTGACACATGGACTAACTGTAATAACTCTCCCGTTCTGATAATTTCTCTATAGCGTTCCGACCAACTCTGACAAGGTCTTTGGTGGAACTTCATTTGAATGATAATGATCTTTGTCCATTTGCGAATTTGATCTTCGAAAGCTTTAGGTGATTTTCGGTGGTTGAAAATTTTTAAGGGAGTTAGTCATGAAAGTTTGGGTGAGTGCTAGGTTCTAGGATGATGGGATTCATGGTTTTAAGTTGGGAACCTGTTTGAGGTATGAGTTTGTGCTAGTAAAGCTTGCTGGAAGCCAACTACGTGCTCAGCAGTGGCAAATACGCATGTTGAACGTGGTTCGGATGGGTTTAAGGGCTGTATAGGCCGTCTGTGTGCGTTGGACATGGTTTCTACACACGTTGTTCATCGCTGGGACGTGAACCATGAGGGCCTTGAGCCACGCGTGCTTTGCACATGTAGTGCGCACGCTGTTCTTCATCTGGAATTAAGCCGTGGGGATTCCAGGTTATCCACGTGAGTTGTTGAAGGGTCTATGCACGTAGAAGGCGACATGGGTGTGAGCCGAGAGTTGTTGAGCACCATCTACGTGCGCTGAGGGAAGCATTTATGCGCGTTGAACACTTTCTGCTTGCGTAGATGATGTATTACGCACGTTGATGAGCCAAAAATGTTGAAGATGAGTGATACGTTGTGTTTTGGTGAGATGGGTTTATAAATACCCTCTTACCCGACCTTCGTTCGTCATTCCTCATTTTTGACTCTCTCTCACTCTCAGACAGATTCTCTCTCTTTGTCTTTGCTTCCCCAATGTTTCTAAACATCTTCGGAGGTAAGATCGAGCATCTAATCTCTTCTTTTCATTTGTTTGATGCCTCTGATTTCTGAACTCAGTTTTTGTTCGATTTGTTTTAGGGGTTTTGATTCCTGATAATTTTGATGAGATGGATGCTAAGGATTGTTAAAGGATGATTGTTTGAGGTAAGATCATCCTTCCTTTCCTCTTATTTCATCATTTCCATGTATTAATCTCGGAATCCCTCCTCTGGGATGAATTTGCATCTAGGATTCGAATTTGATGTTTCTGTTGGATTAGATGTTAGATAATGATTATATATGGTTATTTGAGGTTAGAGGAACCTAGATTAAGCCCGGAATCAAAAAAATTGAGGTTGCTCTAAATGGGCTAAGGTTTGATTCGGGTTTGTGTAGATCTTTGATGATTTTGAGTTGTTTCTGAGAAACCAACCATAGATTTGAGTTCTTGAGGTTGAGTTTGATTAGTTTAGGTATTTGAAACTGATTTCTATCGGTTGAATCAAGAAATGGATTTTTGGGGTAATTTTGCCATAAAGATTAAACTTGATATTCTGTAAGTTTTGTTGGATCAAGGGTAATCAACATTAAGTTCCTTTTTATGTTTTGATGATAAGCAAAACTTTTGACTTGAATTGAAACAAGTTGGGAAGCTCAGAGTTACGAAACAAGCCACTACAAATGCTTCACATACGTCAACAAAGAGTCACGTACGTGAGATAGGGTCTGAAGACAAGCAGAAGTCATTGAAACTCTCTGAAGCACGTTTCATGTATGTAAGAATATGTTCACGTACGTGTGTTCGAATTAACGTACATAAGATATAAGTTCACGTACACAAAGTCTGCTCAAAG
>CAODLS010272753.1:0-26477 GCA_948243855.1 Flueggea neowawraea | reverse complement strand
TTTAGATTAGTCATTTTCGGATACATATATCCATCACATCAAAAACAAGTAAATAGAGTTCGAGACACAGTCAATGTGTCTGAAGCTACTATTCACTCACCTAGCAATCCAAGCCAAAGCACCAGTCAAGTCCCACTCGTCGGTGGCTGCTCTCGCTGGCAATGACAGGAAGCTGTACATATAGCATATCACAATATATCACAATGCGGTACTGTGACAAATACCCAAATGCATTATATGCAAATGTAAATGCAGACTCTCAAAGTCACCCATAATATAATCCAAAAGTGAATCTATCACTTCCAAGTCAAAATCCAAAATCTACGCAAATATACAATTCTAGCTTCAACTTTCCAGAATTTACAAGAATGCCAAACCTAAAGTTTTATTCTCAAAACTACTGAACTTTCGATTCTACCATTACCCAATGTTTCCAATCACCCACATTGCTCCTAAACATGTTCATAAACATTAATCAATCATCAATTCTATCAAACAAACTCTAAATCGCTCTAGAAATCATCAAAATCGAACCTAACCCTAGCCAACACAATAAATCATCAAATCTGTAGATTCAAGACTTGAAACATGTTCCTTTAACCTCAATGAACTCTAATCTAACAACCCTTAGCATCAATTAACTCAGAATCATCCAAAAATTTGAACCCTAGACCCATTTGGCCAAAACGAATTTTATGGATTAATGCATGAAAGAGATGTTAAATCCAAGAAAGAGTTGTAATCTTACCTCTTAAAATGGTTATGGATGATGGACGAACCAAGCCCTGAAGTCCCGAAAAATTTGAGAGAGTTTTGAGTGAGTTGTGAGTGTAGAAAATGAGGAAATCGGGTTTGTTTGATGCTTTAAAGGCGTCTGAAACACACCTTACGTACGCCAATCTATGTCTCACATACGTTAGGGTACCCTCACGTACGTGTATGGACATCTCACGTACATTATCGGGGCTCAAAATCAATTCTGGACGCACCAGGCCCAGCCTCACGTACGTCATTGTTCATCTCACGTACGTGAATCATCATGGAAACCCAACACACGTACGTCAATCGCTGAAAACACGTATGCTGCGAAAACATTGCCTAACGTACGTTAAAGTGAGTCTTACGTACGTTAGTCTTTCATAACGTGCGTTGTTCTTATGACTACGCACGTTAAATGCCTTATTTATTCTTTCTTGACTTCTCTTGTTACCGAACTCGTTCCGGATCATTTCTAACACTTAACAACATCCATCCAAACATGATTTGATCATAAACATCATACACCACCCACTGGTATTCCAAAAAATCTTCCATGTCCTATTTGAAAACTATAGGAATCATGATTGAAAAGTACGGAATATTACAACAGTTTTCTCCAAGACTTCCTAGATCCAACAAGTGGTATTAGAGCCGACGGTTTGGCTGGGGTATAGACAAAGATGGGTACGGTAGGTAGTGATTTGGGATGAGTGTAGTAATATGGTGAAGAGTTCTATTAATTAGTGTAGCGCCAATCTACTGTGTGATCGGCCGTGAAACCTTGTAGACGAAAGTGTGGATTCATGGGAGGAGCTCATGGTGACATCGTGGTGGTGATCGAGTCTGACGACGGTGAAGATCGTAGATGAGAATAGTCATGGAAAAAACTCTTAGGTAAAATTCCACATTAATTAGTACTCAAGGAAGCCTATTTTTTTTATTGCAGTACTCAAAGCGATTTCCATTGTAGGGGAGTTGGCACAAACCTCATGTGAAAGAGATTCACACTTGAAGAAGAGATTGTTGGATATGCAAGTGTGAATGGATGAATCTCACATCAAAGAATTGTGGTTTATGTAAAAAACTTATAAGTTGTGTAGACTCATAACCTAATGCCTTAAAATTTTGAATAAAAATGTTGTGTCAGACTCACTTATATATTCTTCGATTTCGATAACATCAATAGTCCAAATTTAATTATTTTTTAAGACATTAATTGTTTGTCTTAAACAATTTAATTTAGCATATATATTATCATTTTCAAACAGTGCAATATTCTCCACTTTTTTTTACTATGTAATCCATTTAATTTATCAAATCTTCAATTTAGCATTCTCAATCTACAAAATGAGTCTCTCATTGTTTTTATTAATTATTATAGACATATTGCATATGTTGTACGTAGTTTAAAAAAGATTTTTCAATATATCTACTTTTCATTATACAATTTACTCAATTTACCAATTCACAATGTATTTTCACATTCTACTCTCAATATACCACAAATAAAAATAGTAGACTAAATGAAATTAAATTATTTCACGACCTGACATAAGCACACAATTGTCCTTAAGCAACATTCAACAACTAATGATCTTTTAATCACTAAGCCCAAAAGTTCAAACTTGGGTTACTTAAATAGCTAGATCTTTATACTTATAAACATTTACATCCATATACACATATCCGATGTGGAAACACTGAGCTGCTACACAACATGTTGCTTGACCTACTAGCTTCAACTGTCTGCTTTGGTAGGGATGTTACAATTCTCACCCTTTTAGGTTAGCGACGTCCTCGTAGCCAAGCCTTTCAATCATAATGCCCAAAATCTCTCCCGTGTTTTGTCGGTGTGAAATTTGTCTATACTCAACCCGTTGATATGAGATTCGCCTAGACTCAGGGATTCCCTCTCAACTCCCGAGGTTTGCCCCACCACCCAAGCCTTCTAATCATGATGCCCAGAATCTCTCTTGTGTTTTGTCGATGTGAGATTTGTCTATACTCAACTCGTTGATATGAGATTTTCCTAGACTTAGGGACTCCCTCTCAACTCCCGAGGTTTGCCCCACTACCTTTCAAGTTTGCACGCAAAGTGGTTCTGATACCATAATTTTCACGATATAGCATATGAACACAACTGTCTTTAAACAACATCCAACAACTAATATGCTTCTAACCACTAAGTTCAAAAATTCAGGCTTGGATTACTTAACTAGTCAGATCCTTATATTTATAAACATTTTCATCCATATACACATATCCGATGTGAAAACACAAAACTGCTGCACAACATGTTACTTGACCTATTAACTACAGCTGCCTGCTTTGGTAAGAATGTTACAAATTATAAATTAGTGGCTAGTTGTATTGCAAAAAGAAATATAAGAGAGTGATCATACCAACTGTACATCCATCGACTATGTTATCTATACCAAACAAAACGTAGAAAAAATATACATATACAATCAATCAATACACTGTATATATACATTGACTTGGTTGCTATAGCCCACTACAAGAATTCTACAAAGCTACTTGCAATAGAGTAATGTGGTGTCCTCATGGTGGGACCGGCGAAAAATAAATACCCAAATAAAGAAAACTCTACCTAGCGAAGTATACACACACAAAATAAAAGAAAACCCATTAGAGAGAGAAAACGATAGCAGCCACATCAACAAAAAAAAAAATCAATAAAGAAAGTGAAAAAAATAATTATTCAATGCTAGATGACGTCTCATTTCTCTATATATAGTCGTAACCATCAAAGCCTCCAAACCAAACTCCACCCAAAAATACAATTCCTCTCCATAACCAAAAATAGATTTTTATAGAACTATAGGAAGTTAAAAATATGGAGTATAGTAGTGAGGCAACAGGTAGCAACAATCCTACTAGCGCTATTACTAACTCCTCTTCTCCTCCTTTTTCTCCTTCTCCTCCTCTTTCTCCTCCTCCTTCCGCTCCTGTCGTACTTAGCCCTTGCGCGGCTTGCAAGATTTTACGACGGAGATGTGCCGAGAAATGCGCGTTGGCACCCTATTTTCCGCCCACTGAGCCTGCCAAATTCACAATTGCTCATCGTGTTTTCGGTGCTAGCAACATCATCAAGTTCTTGCAGGTATATATTATATAAAATCAAAACTTAAGATTTTATTTTAGGTTTTGATTCAATTCTGTAAGAATTGTACAATTTTCTCCTTATTTTTAAAATATTTTTGTAATAAAGTTATAAAGCACAACGAGGGAATCTACAATCTCTATGTAAATTCAAACCTAAAAGTAAAACCAACAAAGCTACCTGATGTATCTGTATTTGGTCAAACCATATCTAGGTGAATGTGAAAAAGAAAGAGTGTTTTGCATTATAAAGTCAATTATTGTTTATTTCTTGTGCAATATTCTTTTTTTGGGATGAAAAAAGCAAGCTATATCATATTTTTCAGTATTTTTAGATCAGATTTAATACAAACCAACACTAACTAGTCTTCTAGCTTATCATTTTTAGGTGGAAAATTAGTTGACAATTTATTTTGTCAATTTAAAGGGCAAGTGCCGTAGAAATTAGGGGCTACTTGCGAAATTAAGAATATGACAGATAAGTCTGGATGGAGTCGAGACTTTGTTTTTGACACATTTCACTTTAAAATTTGAAGAAGTCATTCACTCTGTTGTGGACAAGACACACCAAATCTGCTGAAAACTTTTTTCTAAAGAAACTACTCAGCTTACCAAACTGTTTTTTCACTTTAATTTCATATAGTTGTAGAAATTTGAAATAATTACAGTGACTTTTTTTAGTGAAAAGGTTTGGATTGAGTGATGACCAATCCATAGTTTGGAAAGATAGAAGACCCAACAAATAAGGATTCCAATTCATACCACTGAATTATTACATGTATATAACTAATTTCTATATTATACTTTACAAAAACACTAATTATGTACACTTGAAATCTTAGGAACTTCCAGAGTCTCAAAGGGCAGATGCAGTAAGTAGCATGGTGTACGAGGCGAGTGCGAGGATTAGAGACCCGGTCTACGGGTGCGCCGGTGCGATTTGCCAGCTTCAAAAGCAAGTGAACGAGGTCCAAGCACAGCTAGCCAAAGCACAAGCTGATCTTGTCAACATGCAATGGCAACAAGCAAATCTTGTGGCCTTACTTTGCATGGAAATGGCACAATCTCCACAACACCACCAGCAGCAATCATCGTCGTCGGTCGATAATTTCATTATAACTCCAACAAGTTACAACCAGAGCAACCCTAGTTGCCTCCTTGATGACAACAATCTAGGATCATTTTGGGACCAACCACTTTGGACATGATCATTAAATTTTACAAATAACAAGAGTAGAAGTGCCTTTAAGGGTCTACCGGTTATATAATTTAAGATCTCCTAACTCTAATTAAGCTAAATTGCTTTAATGAGAAGGAGAAGATAGTCCAAGTTTATTGATTCAATAAATTTTTCAACTTAATAGGAAAAAATATATATAGTTTGGGGAGGGAAATTTAAGATTAAATTAGGATATATCTAATGTCTTTGACGTCAAATCTAGACGAAAGGTGATTGGAATTATTTTCCCGCCTTCCATGTAAGATCTTTCTATGTTAGGAGAAAAAAAAATGCCTTTACTTTGTCTATTTTTGTGTTATGTTTTGATTATTAACAACTTTTTTGTATATATTTTGCTCTATAACGTTTTAGATGAGTTAAGTAGTGTCAAACTATTAGTCTTTTTAATTGGCTTAATGGTTAGTATATTAATTTTGAATTGACTACTTATTAATACAATCACACGACCTTTTGGTCACCTACAACAGCACCAAATTACAATCTACATTACTTGTCAAAATGGTAATTTACCTATATATCACTTGTTTTTCTTTTTAAATAAATTCTATAACTACATTGAATTCTCAACCTTTCAATCCATTTTACCTTTATTTGTTATATATGTACAAAGGCTATGACTTACGATAATAATTTCTTTAACTATATAATTTGCATTACATTTTGTTGCTAAAATAAACCATCAACGTGACAAGACCTACCTGCAGCTTTTTATGAAATTAAATGACCGTATTAAAAAAAAACTTAGATATCATTCGGATAAATGACTCCAAACTTGACTGACCATTTGTGAAATATAACCTAATAAATAATAATTGATATATTCATAGTATAACTTGAGATTTTTTTAAGCCAAGATATATATAGAATAGTTAAGATATCGTTAGAATACATTTCATCATTTGTTTTCAGTTGTTTGTCAATTTTTTTGGAATATCCGAAAAATGTATATTTTCCTTTCAATTTTTTTTTCTTAAAATTAATTTGGTATTTTTTTTCCTTATTTAAACAATCAAAGGATGCATATCTTGACCAAGATATACATATGTTGAAAAATCAAGATATAATAAAATTAAAATTATATATTTGTTTATTTTAGTGGGTTCAAATTTCTTAATAACATTTGGAAAGACCGGAAAAATTAGGAAACTTTCCATTTCAATCTCTTAAATCTTACAAATACTACTTGAATATATTATAAATAATTTAAATATTTGTTTGCAATTACTTTCGTCGGCAGATATGTTTAGTTCTTGTTTTGTTTCTTTAGATATTCATTTGCTTATTTCCACTTTAGCCACCATACAAGATCACATATACACCGGAAGCTATTAAATTTTCTTAATTTTATGTTTCATGCGCTACTTGCATATGAATTATTTGGTATTTTTTTGTGTTTATTTAAGATATATAGATTGGCTAGATTATATGGTAAAATGAAAAATAGCATATGTTTTTTTTTTTAAAATACAATATACTTGAATAGGAATATGTAATAAGCATATGCATGCAATTTTGTAACAATTAGTAGGATATATAGTATAAAAGAAGGTTTGCTCTAATTACAAAAATGTGTTATATAGTTCAGTTTATAGTTATAAGATAATTTCATTCGTTACAAAATAAACTTTAAAAATTTTGAAAAGAAAATACTTGTAGGAAGAAAAACAAATGAATATAATAGTGTCCACTATTTTATTAAAAATATATTGCTAACGATTATGATAGAATAGTATGAATTCCTCTTTTTTAGTTAGAGGCTTTTGAGTTCGAGTCTTAAATATATAAAAAAATTAAAATTTGATAAAAAGAACTTATTTTATCTAAGTTATTTAGTTTGTTCTCGTTAAGAATTGAATTTAGACCCCTTAATGTTCGAGTTGATTCCAATACCAATAATCGATAAGAAGAAGTTATCACCGTAAAAGTCCTGCACATATTTTTTATTATGGACCTTGTTAGATATAATAATTGAAGTATAGAATAATGATGGATTATATGTTAAAACATGCATATGATGGTATCCGGTTGGACTTAGTCAAACCAATTCTAGATATATACATGTTTTTAGGAGCCAATGCTTAATCATCTATGTAATCTTTTTTTTTTCTAAAATTAATCATAGCAATTTTCTGTCTCCTCCTCCTCTTCTTCTTCTTCTATTTTTTTTTTTGTTCTAAAATTATTACTATATATTCTTCTCTTTTTTTTTTGGTTAGAAATTCAATTCAAAACGCGGTTTTTGGTCATGATGTTGATCGTTTCTGTATTATGACCTGTCGGCAATTACCAATTGATGTGCTTACTCCAATTTCTACAAGTTTTCCCCCCCTACGTTTTTTAGGAAACAAAATCTCCAAAACCTCACCCAACTTGGCATTATTTTCTATGCCTTGATCGGCCACAATTTTTGTGATTTAGTTGACTCTATATATGATGTGCACTTAATACTTGTTAATTACATTTTAATACCTTATATATACCTAGTTTTTAAGAGTGAGTTAAGGTTTTGTTAGCTCACACATCCCCGAACGGATAATAATTTCCTCCCTGAGGTATGATATATTGTACTCTTTTATCACATTCAATGACAGATTCAAGATTATATATTGTAGAAGTAAAACGGAAATGACATATATTGGTATTTGATTATATACTTCATTAAAAAAAGGATTAATTTTTATATTTCAAATGCAATATTTGTACTGCAAAATTAATATTTGGGCATCTATCAAAAGAAAATTAATATTTTGGCATATGCACTACTTTTTTTTTTTAAAAAAAAAAGGATAGGTGTGGACAAAGCCCAAAACCGTTTTTACCCCTACCCACCCTCAGGTTCGAACCCAGGAAGTTGTCAAAGTAAAAAGAAGTCTCAGCCACCCGAGCAAGTCCCTGAGGGCTTGGCATATGCACTACTTGTCGATGTAATAATTCTCTATTATAACAAGACCTAGCTAGTAAGTTTCAAAATCTAGCATATATTTTCTCGTACTTATGGACAAAAGAATTCTAGTGGGTTATTGATAAGAAACTGTAACGAAGAGACTCGTGAGGTGCATGGAAAGATAATTAGCTTCTGAGTATTTGTAGCATAATACATATAATTTGTCCCTTGTATTGTATGACTACGGAATTGAGCTTTCCTTTTTCCTGCTTAAAAATAAGTGGTTTTTTTAAGCTCAAACAGTATTTGTATTTCTCTTATCATTGAGTCTAAAACACATTTTTACCTAAAATCTTAAAATATTGAGTTATGGTTATTTTTTACTTATATATCTTTTATATACCCTACAATAATTCAATATAAGATTCTTTTTATTCACATTTGTATATCTAACAGTGCCTAATCTCTATAACTTTAAGATATGTAAACAACACATACTAAAAGAGTGTCAATTTGTTGACCTTCCACACAAAAAAATGATTCATCAATTAATGCATATTTATAATAGAATATTAATATGTAAAAAATTTACATATTTTTTCAAGTCTAATGCATGCGATCTTATTCTTTAAATTAACACATCATTGTGTGGGTTAGTAACAAGACACTGTATAGACGATTCACAAGTCAATATTAACAATATATGTAGCATCTCCTTCAATTCCTAATTATAACATAATTACTGCGAAACTAAGTAATGAATGATGGAAAGTATATCAAATGATAATATACATAGAATGGTATTAGGTTGAGCTATAAAACTAAGAAGCACACCTAACCAAATTCTGTCACAAAAAAAAAAATACTTACTGCCATTTGACGAGGAGTTTGAATTTGGAAGAGAAAATAAACCGAAACAAATAATTGCTTTAAATTTTTTTTCACATTACCTAAATCCAAAAGAAGAAGAAGAAGAAGAAAGAAAGAAAGAAAGAAAGAAAGGTTGGGCCGAGGTCGTTGTCTATGGATGTTTGGAAAACTCTAACCTAAAAAAACAACCACCAAGGAGGTTTTAATGGGAAACAAGATAGTGTTGTTCAAACTGGTTCTTCTTTTTTTTTTGATCAATAATGTTGAAATTGGTTCAGTGGAAACAACATCTATAATTATAAACACATTGGCTTTGCTTTAGTAGATATGGTTAAGAATAGACATCCACTAGCTAATTTCAAACGCAGTTTTTTTTACTTGCCTTTTAATGTCAAAAAGATTAGCTCTTTTTCTCACTTTAGCATTAGCCAAGCATTTGTGTTTATAAGTAGTGTGGCGTATGGAATTGGTACAAAAGTAATAACCCACAACTTCCACAGTGGCAAGATAAACATATTTCAATAATGAAAAAAAAAACACGAACTTCCAATGATATAATAAATAACTGACTTATAAAAAAACGATAAAAAATAAATATATCTTACCGTAACACCTCAATAACTCTACTAGCAAAAGTTGCCAAATGATGATGACGAAGCGGCAAAGGTGTGTTTTTTTTTTTATAGTTGTCCCAATGATATTTGACCTCAGAATCTAACTTACAAGTCATTGTTCGCTTACTAAAAAACAGAGGTGTTGTTATAGTAGAAACTGAAATTAAATGTAAAGTGTATGGAGAAAACGAGGGGAGACAACCAAAAAAAATACATAAACACTAGTGGAGGAAGCGACAATTATGATGGGAAAAAAACTAAAACATCTCAGATCTAATAAAGGATTTTGTATTTTATTGAAAAAAACAACCTTGTATTTATTAAAAACAAATTAATTTAAAAGATTAGGAAAATAGAATGGTTCCACCAACAGAAAAGTTATCGATAATACTTAAAAAGACGAAACTTGAACCTATAAAATAGAACGGAGGGAAAAAAAATTATTGCTTGTGTAAGCATGAGATTACATATTCAATTTATCAATTCATAATATGTTGAATTTTCACTTTCTACTTTGTCAAAACCATACATTCCTATTGATAAAGTAAAATTTGACATAATTATTTGATCACCGTTATTGTTGTCTTTATTAGTGGTTTAACTTTTGGACCGTACCTCTCGTGCGGGTGATTTTATTTGATTATTGTTTTGGCCATAAGTCACCAATTTATGAGACATCAACCTAAAGCTGCTCATCAAAAGTTGCTTTGTTTAACGCGCAAATAGATCATCATTTCATGGTTTCGGTTAGTAATGATGATTCTAATTGAATTTATGATCAAAACTTATATATTGGTTTGAGATCAAGATTCTTAGTTCAAGGTAAACTAAATTTTGGAGATTACATGTATAGATCGTTCTTTTGTAGGCCATGGCATTGAAAATCATTGAAGATAATGTCTAAAATTTGTTGCAAACATCATTAACATTGACCCTTTTCTTTTTATTTTTTTTGTTAAGACCATTTTAGATATTAGTTTTTCCAAGAGACAAAAGTCTTAACTCAATATTGGCTTCATCGACTAATTGACATTTTTCAAACCCACCTTTTCTTTGTGTATTCTTTTACTTGTTCTTTGCTTTTAGCGAATGTAACGTAGCAAAATTAAGGAAGTTCTTAATTTTATTGCTAGTGAATTTTCTTACTTTCTTGTCAATGCTGTCAATTTAAGATTACATATTACCTTTTCTTTTCTGATTTAAGTGAAAGTATAGGAATGGAGCTATCTACAGGAAAAGAAAGAAAGGAAAAAAGAAAAAGAAAAGAGAGAGACCCGGAGAGAGGTATACACAAGAACACAAAGATATATATAATACATAGTAGTGGTTAAGAGCAAAATGTTACATATATGATTTTTTAAGTATTATATGACATTCTTAAAAAATACTCCCTGATATAAAACTTCCGTTTAGGAACTTACACCAAAAAAATCCTATAAGACACAAAAAATAATGATATATAGGGTATATAGATCCTCGTCTATTGTTTTTTTTTTACTAATATAGTCACTTAAGTTTAATTCTTTTCATGTTTATTAAACTTCAATTTCATCTTGATACCAGAAAAAGAAACTTCAAATTTTGTATATTAGTTGGTCATTAATATTATTAGTATAAGTATTTCCCTAACTCAATAATAGAGCACCTGATATACCTGTCAAAGAAAAAAAGAGCACCTGATATAATATATTTAATTAATCTAAAGCATCTACGACAGTGTACTCTAGGCCTAGCTGTATAAGTAGTGAGAGTTTGTAGTTTAGTAACTATTTACTGAAATGTAAATATATTAAGTATATGTTTAATAAATACTTATATGAAACATTAATCAAAACATCGTTATTTGCAAGCTAACATATCACACTAATGTTTCATTAATAAATTCAACGTTTAATAACTAGTAGGTTCAGTTTTGTCTTTATTTCGTGTTGTAACTACGGTATTCTCCTGTCATAAATGAAGATTATTAATCAATTGATGAGGTGTCGTCATCTTTTATAAAAAAAATAATAAATTTAACATTTTTTTTATCTTTAAAGATCATAACAGAAGCTAACTTTGAATAGAAATATATACTTTTCAACCATTGATACAATTTTATTATCTTACATACTTACGATTTTGTTGATTCAAACTTATTTTGGTACAATATTTTTCAAATTCGTCACTAAACAAATTGAAAGAGAAAAAAAGTATTTTGTTATATTCAAGAGTAGATAATTCAAATAATTCCCTTTGTCCATAACAATTATGTACTTTTTTTGAGTCCACGACAAATATTTTGCTTTTTATAAGAATTTTCAAACCTAACCTATATATATAGCAAATTGGAAAGCCAAATCCATGAGCTTAGACTAGTGATAAATTTAGGAAAATTGATCTTTTAGGTTAATTTTTTTCAAAGCAAAGATATAGAAATGATTATTTCCTTAAAATTACTTTGTTATAATGTTCACCAGAATTGATTTTTCTATGGCGAATGTAAAGAAATTTGACGTTGTTAGAATGTTCTGAAGTGTTCTCGTTTTATGACTTCTGGCACTTCTTTGTCTAAATTAATCATTTAAATTAGATTGGAGTCAAATTTTTGTGGAAACAAGGTTTAATCAAATTTCAAGTATGATGGCTGTCAATAACATTATTTCAAAGAACAGGAAAGTCTTTTTTTTTTTTCCTTTTTGTGTCTCATGTTTTTATTGGTTGGTTGGAGGTAGATCGAGATGCAGCCCATTTCTTTCCCCTCATGAACCGATAAAAATCAACCCATTTATGGTAAGATTTGTATAAAGGAATTCATCTTCAACATAATTTGTTTCCAATTCTCTCCTATAATTCTGTGGATTTTGTTTTTTGTCAAAGAACAAGGAAGAGAGGAAGCGACTACTGGTAGTTTATCCTCGCTGGACGTAACCATGTGAGTTATGCCCCGCTATAAAATATTTTGCTATAAAATATTTGAAAAGTCATAATTGAGTCTGACAGAAACTAGATTTTGTCATTTTAACCCTAACCGTTAAAGCGAAATGGAAAGGTCGAATTAGGGGCTTGAAGCTTTCTTTCGAACTCGAACATGAGTCACTACAAAACTCATATGACGCCTTAATTGAGTAATTCTGTGAATTTTAATGTCAATTTGTCCAAATAAAACAGAAGTGTCATTTTGTATTTAAAAATCTCTGTCACTCGACAATAATTTGAGAAACTACCAGAATTGAACACGAAGCATGGTTGTGACCCGTTGGTGTAATTACCTCATGAAATTAAAAATAAAAATAAAATTCGCAAGCAAAATGATATTGTACTCTAGTCTCTATTGAAGAAAATGATACAAAATATATATAGAGACAAATTATCGTTGTCGGGAAATATTTAGCTGAAAGCAACCATGCATTGTGGGTTTCTTGATAAAATATATTTTATTGGTTAATGACTGAGAGTGATTTGATTTGATTTGATTTGATTTTGTAGGAAAAAAGAACTAGATTTCTGTTAGTTTTTGCATTACTTCTACCTTAGATTTAGTTTTTGCATTACTTCTACCTTAGATTTTGAGTTCCATATTACGTTTTCTTTTTGAAATGTTATGTATATTGTATTATATTAGAAAAAAATTATAAATTATCAGGAAGCTTTAGTAAAATTTTCAATATATTTTTGAAATAAATCAAAAAATATAATCTCTTATTTAATCACAGAACTTTTCTTAACCGAATATTTAAAAATTTCTGATTCTTGTCCAGTGTTTGAAAATTAGGCTTTCCAGATCGGATTGAACCATTCCACTAACTTGATAAAATGTTCATTAAGATATTTTTACACAAATAACACTAAAATGGGTAAAAAAAAAAATCCGACATAGAAGATATTATAAAAATGTTATATTGAAAAAGACCCTTTCTTAAAACGAAGAATAATAGTATATTTCACAGTAAAAAAGATACTAATGAATTCCAAGCTGAGTGCATTAATGGGGGAGGGAAAAAGAGTTAAAATGGGGACAATTGCCTGAGTTCTCTGAGGGTGATGTGTGTGTTGGGTCCATATCGAGCCGTAGTTGAGGGTCTGATGTAACGTAATACTCGACATTGATCCAATCCAAAACAACAGTATTAGGCCTTGAAACGAAGCCAGAAATAGCTTCACTTCTGCCTCAGCTATTGCCTACTGCACTAAACTTTGACCCATCCGTTAGGTTTCGCAGCCCACTCTATTGAAGAACCCACAACTATGTTGTTCATAGTTCCAAACTCCGATCCATCTAGGGGCAATTACAAGCTTTCCACAAAAAGCCATAAAGTAGTCTTCTGTTATTGCGCTAATTACGTCGTATGTCAGATTTAAATTATTATTTTTTAATTTTAACTTCTTAAGTTTTATAATTATATAAATAGTATATTTTAAACTTTCAGATTAAAAATATTACCTCTTTAAACTCAATTTTTAAAAATGTCACATTGATTTTTATATAAATTTTAATTTTTCATTTTATTTTCTCAAATTTTTCTCTCTCTCAGTTTCTCTCTCTTTTTTCCTCTCTCTCATTCTCTCTCCTCATTTTCTCTCTTTTGTTTCTCTTTCCTATTTCTCCTCTCAAACCCAAGTGTCGCCCCCTCCTCTTTCCTCCGTCTGCTCATGCTTTGCTTGCCTTTCTTCCTCGATCGCTTCTTCGATCTTTAGGCATCTCGATCTCCATCTCTGTTGCACTGTCTCGATCTCCTCCTCCCTTTCTCTTCTTGGTCTCATCGTCCGCCAACGAGATCTGGCCTCTTCTCATCACCGCTCCTCACCGTTCGTCAGTTCGTCGCTCATCGTTTGTGGAGGTGGTGGCGCACTAGTTGTTGTTGGGGCTAGGGTTTCTGTTAGTGTAACAATGTTTTTAAGTCCCTCAACATACTCTCTTCAAAAAAAGAAAAGTCCCTCAACATGCTATTTTTTTGTACAATGTCCCAGAACTTGTTGTTTTTTTAATGTTGTTGAATTTATTGTTTTAAAATTCATTTTAACATTTAAAAAAATATTATTTTTTTGTTCACAAGCATAATGTACAATATAATGCACACTATTTTGTAAACTATTGTGAACATCAAAATCAACTCTAGAAAAAAAATATTCTTTAAAAAAATTTGTTTAAAATTCTCCTAGACTTTTTAAAAAATATGTATTATGTGAACCATTGTCAACCGTTGCGAACCAAATTTGTAAATATTGTGAATTTGTTGTTTTTTAGTTGAAAATGACTCACAATAATGTATATTATTTTGTGAACCATTGTGAACGTCAAAATCGACCCTAGAAAAAAAATCTAGGATCAAATTCGTTTAAAATTTCTTAAAAAAATTAAAAATTTTCATTTAGACTTTTTAAAAAATATGAATTATATGAAATACTGTAAATTGTTGTGAACCTTTTTAGAATATGTATTGTGTAAATAAAAAAAAACTAACACACATGTGAACTATTGTGAACCAAAAAAATCGCTAAATTTGTTGAAATTTTTTAACAAAATAATTTAAAAATCTATTTATACTTTTTTTGAAAATATGAATTGTGTGAACTATTGTGAACCATTGTAAAACTAAAAAAAACTACTACATATGTGAACAATTATGAAACAAAAAAAATTATTAAAATTGTTTAAATTTTTCAACAAAATAATTTTTTAAAAAATAGAAGTTTTTTTTTTTAAATATGAACTATGTACTATATATTTAAACCACTATGAATTGTTGTGAACAAAAAAATAAAATCTGGACTAAAAATATTTTTCTCGCTTGCTTTTAAAAAAATGGCATTTTGGAGATTGGTTTCTTCCTTGTTTATATTTTTGAAAATAAGTTTCTTATAGTCACAAAATTAAAAAGTGGCATTATGTTTTAGTATAGATGTGTAATTCTCCCTCTTTTATTCGTGCACATATTGCAGTAGCCACACATTTATTCGAGCTCACACAAAATACCAAACCTAGGTCAAACATTAGAGTTTGGTGGATAATTCTTTGGTTCGTCTGGTTCTGGATGGATGCTGCAGTGACGAAATTCGATAATCTCACCAAGTTCAGTTATGGCTCTATCGAACATTCTGCAGTAGAGAGGAGCCTATATGGTCACGCCCAATAGAGGTTGTTACGGTTGGTCACTTCACTCTCCTTTTTTTGCTGTAAAAAAATACTATTTAAAAAATAGTTGAATATTATAATATTAGTTAAATATTATAAATCAAATACTATAATAATATTTTATAAATAAGAGTTAAAAATTGAAATCAATTGCATCTCGATTAGAAAACAATTTAAAATAATTTTCGAGATTCTATTTTGACAGGATCCAGTCCCAGCCAAGAGTCCTAAACTCTCCATCCCGTACTTTTTCAGATGAAGATTCGGAGATTTTGATTCTTTAATATTTGCTGCTTCAAAAACAAAAAGCTCCTTTGATTTCAAAAAAAGAAAACAAAAAGCTCCTTCAAACACGTGAATTGCACATTTTCGATTCTTCAAACACGACAAGATGAACTACAAATGTTTGCTTCTTCAAACACAATCAAATACACACATGCAGATGCAGTGGAAAAGATAAAGGCTACTAATTGTAGTGAATCACAAAATTAGAGTAAAATGTGATATTATAATTGTTATTTGGCATCTGAAAACTCATGCTTTTACATAAAGATTCAACAATTAACAAGAAATGAGAACAAAGAAGAGTCACATACTTGTTACACATCCAAATAAGGGTTTATTCCTTTTATTGCATGCAATAAGGCATATCTTTATTTTTTCTTTAACCTCCTGAAGTTCTAGCAAAAGAGGAGCATTGAATGTTTACTTGTTGAGGAACTTCGGCGGAGGCAGGAGATGAGAAAGGAACAATGAACTCAAATTAGGGTTATGTGGCAATTTTTTTACGGGTTTTTAGTGGGTAGACAAAAGGTAGGTTAGAGTTAATTAATAATGAAACTACATTGTTTGAACATAACGAATATCTAATGGGGTGTATTGAATTATAATTTTTAATAATTTTTGTAGATTTTTTTAAGTGAATAATTTTTACTGACTGCATAAATGATTTTTGCAGAATTTATAAATTTGTCTATAACTTTCATAAATTTTATTTTAGAAGACTTTTGTAGAGTTTATAACTTATAAATAAATTTCACAGACTTTATTTTAAATTTTTTTTATAGAATTTATAAATTTGTCAATGACTTTTATAAACTTTATTTTAAAAAACTTTTATAACAATTAAAATTTTTACTTGATCACTATTAAATAATAAAAAAAATATTTCAGAGTTTTTTCAAACTAATACAATTTTCTTTTACACCTAAATAAACAACTGAAATATTTATTTGACAATTTAAGCATAAAAAGTGTAAAAATATAATTTGTTCATACGAAAAAATTCCATTAACTCCAAATAACTAAACTTAAAACAATGATAGAAAAAATAAGGGGCAATTACATTAGCGTTCCTATGTTTCACCATAATACACGATTGTGTCCTTATACTTTGAAAAGGTTGTGATTGCATCCATGCTCTTAAATTCTGTCAGTCAGTATTCAGCCAGAACTCAGTCAGAACTAACAGGACAACGTTTATTAAGGCATTCCATTTTGTCCTGTCAGTTCTGGTTGAGTTCTGGCTAATAGAATTTAATAGCATGGATGCAATCACGGCCTTTTCAAAGTATAGAGATGCAATCGCAGATAATGCAAAACACAGGGACGTTAATGTAATCCTCCAAAAAATAATGTTTATTTTCATTCACATGGTCAATATTATTCCACATATTAACAGTTATAGTATTTCTTCATTCATTTGGAGTATTTCTTTGTTGTTCATGTGTCTTAACAAATGGTTTAAAATTTTCTTCTTAATTAACTAGTATAGGTAGAGATGATAAAATTTTATTATCTAGTTCAATTGAAAATTCATCTGAATGACACTTCTTTCAAAGAAAGTTGTTCAACCTTGCACATGCTCACACTAGCTACTACTATCACGTCCACGTTCAATTACCATTGTAGGAATATAGGTACCATCAATAGATCCAATGCAATCCTAAATGAATATAAATAAATAAATAATTAATACAACAAAAATTTTACTAAAAAAGTAGTGAAAATGACAATAATAAAGTACTATAGCAAAATACAAATAAACTTACTTTAAAGTAGGGATAAAATCTTGTACTTTCCCTAATTTTTTCTTGCATTGAGGAACTTGATTTAGCCATCGTATCTACTGCAATTTTATTTAATGCTCTCAAGATTTTATTGAAACTTTGGCTAGTAGTGAAATGTGATCAATATCTAGAATTTTGACCAACGATTAGTAGAAAGATTGCAAGCATTTATTCAATGCAAATAAATCTTGTATCCTGTAAGAGTGTTTTTTCTCTAATAATGTTGCATAGTTTGAGAAACACAATAGGATACATTCTTTAGAACTGACAAAATTCTGTTGAATCGTCATTTAGAATTTTATGTATAGAATCATGCCTGTCATAATGAAGTATACTTTTATTGTAAGAATCGAAACCTGTTTGCGACGTCTTGCGTAAACTAAATTGATAGAAATTCTAAAACCACAAACTTGGTGGCTCCAACTAATAAAAAATTCTACAATCACAAAACATAAACTCTTAGAATTATATTACGGACACAAAATGAAGAAAAGGAAAGGAAAGATTACTAACACAAAAGCTATCAGCAAAAACCAAACCCCAAAAACGAGATAGTAAATAAACCAACACAACAAACAAAAAAGAAATCATCCAACTATTTGAAAGTAACAACACCAAACTTGGCGAACAAAGATCCAACGAATTCACAAACAAATTGTAAGCAATAAACAAACTTGCTCTACAAATCAAAACATGGCAAAAAAGAATCAATAATCAAAACAATTCAGCGAAAATAAATAAATAATTAATAGCCACAGAAACTCCTGGTAAGCAGCTAAAAACAATCAACAATCACAACAACTCAAGAAGCATCAAATCACAGCGGTAGAAATAATCACAACAAAAACAATTCAGCTTACATCATAAACACCAAAAACCAAGCAATAATATCAAAAATCCAGTAAGAATAGCAAATCTGCAACAATAAAATATTCATTAAAAATTGGAGATTCTAAAATTAGAAAACATTCAATAAGCAACAATAAAACACTCAATAGACAACAACAAATTATAACCCACCTACCCGAGACGAGGAGAGAAACCGAATCCACTAAGCGACCCTTATATTATTCGTTTAGCATTTTTGAGAGTGAGACTGAGTGACGGTCTTTTATGAGTTTTGAATGAAGAAGTGAAAAATTGAAGAAATATAGGGGGTGATGAGGTGAAGACGAGAATGAAGAAAGGGCAGATAAAGTGAGGAAGACTATGGAAGGTAGGTTTCAGTTGAAGAAATTGAAGAAGATGAAGAAGTGAGAGTGAATGTGGCTAGTGCCTCTGTCGAGAACTAAAGAGAATTGTGAAAGACTTTTGAAAGTCTTGAGTTAGAGTGCAAGAGAATTGTGTAGTCTTTTTTATTTATATAAACCTAAAAAAGTGTCATTCAAAGTATGTTAAAGTCATTGTTTATAAAAATTTATGACTTTTTTAATATGAGTATTCTTTTATAGACTATTTAAAAGTTCTAATTGAATATCTCCTAACTTTTGTAGTTTTTTTTAAGTTTATAAAAATTATAATTTAATACATACAAACTTTTAAAGAGTCTTTAAAAGTCATAATCTAATATCCCATGACTTTATCTTAAATTAATATTAAAGAATCCTAATTAAATTTTAAAGTAACTTGTAATTTTGTACAGCAGTAGTAGTTTTATAAATATATAAATTGGAAGTAAATTTACAAATAGAAAAAAAATACAATTACTTTGATTATGTTTATTTTTTTACCTTATATAATATATATAATTTTATATATGTAATTTGCGGTTCTTGTTTCATTTCTTCGGTTTGGGATAATTCGAACATTTCGTAACGATTCTCAGTACGAGTATTCCTTAAGAACCAGAATTGTCCCAAATAATAATTTTGAGACGATTCAGTTCATAAAAAGAGAAAAATCAATGGTTCTTTTCGATTCTAGTATTAGGTTCAATTCAAGAATTTCCAAGTCCTATGAGCATCCCTAGGCAAGACGAACGAATGACAACAAAAATGATGAACGGGTAGATACAGAAGACGAGCGAGTGAATGGCGAAGTGGTCTATGGCATTGAAGAACTAGAACCAACAATGAAAGGAGACGAGATCGAAAATGAGATCAAATGGAAGAGATTGGAGAGGAGAAGCAATGAATTAGAGGGAGGAAACCAATAGACAGTGGCTTCGTGGTTGAGAGAGGAAGAAGAAGGTGGAGAAGGAAGACTAGGATTAGAGAAGTTTCTTTTTCTTTTTTTTAGACAAAAGAGAGGAGCTAAAAATGAATTATCAGAAAGAGAAGAAGAATTTTGAATGTTGTTCACTGTAAGAATCTAAATTTCAAAATTTTTTTCCTACAAAAAAACAAAAAAGGTGGTATGAGTGCAAAAAAATAATAACTTTCCCAGATTTACAAATTAGAATAATTATGTGGAGGTCCGCGTAATTTTTCCATCCATCTAAGCGCCATTATATAGACTGATATCGTATTTCAACCAAGCCAATTTAGGAGTAAATAAATAAATAAATGAAGAAATTGGCAGTTGATGGAATATACAGACACAAAAGTCCTTTTACTAAAATCGTATGAATATATTTATCCCTTGTACGTCGCCGTTTCGTTGATTTTTTTTCTTTTTTATTGTTTACTATAAATTACAACTGTTTCTAATTACTATCCCCCACCCACACTCACCCTCCTCGGTCACACCATGACGTACACAGACGACGACGATTACCGCCAAACCTTTCTCTTCCCCCATGAACGCGCCTTTCTCGAAGCCGAACTCGAATTGCATGAACGCGCAGCCGTTCTCGAAGCCGATCTCGAGTTCGCTTACAAACTCCAACTTCTAGAGGCGATCAACGCCTCCCTCACTCCAATCGACGGCGCTTCGGCGTCATCGCCAAACAACTCCCAGCCCCAAACGTGCAGAGCTATACGCGATTTCCATCGTCGAGTCCACGATCACAGCGTCACGCGTGAGGCTCCGAGAATTCCGCAGTGCGAGTTGGCCAGAGGTTCCGGGGAAGGGAGCTCCAACGGCGCGGGAAAAGGGAGTGGTTTGTTTAGGTTGTATGTTAAGGGCTTGGTTAGCGAGGAGGGGGTAGTTTTGAACGGTGGTGGCGGGAAGGCGGTTCTTTCTGGTATTGGTGTTGCGATTTGCGACGAGAGGGATGTGGTTGTGGCGGAGATGAGGAAGCCATTGATTGGGAACGGGTCGAGTAAGACAGCCGCCGAGGTCAAGGCTCTAATTGAAGGGTGTAATGCGGCGTTGGCTTTGGAGATTAAGAGACTTGTCGTTTATCTCGATTACTATCCGGTTTATCAGTTTGTGAGTTTTATTTATAATTTCCTTTTCAAGTGTAATTATCGCATTATTTCTTATTCCCGCTTGAGCCCTTTAATAAGGTTCGTTTTGATTACTTCCTGGTTTATCATCTTGAGAGTTTTGTCTCAGATTGAAGTCACTGATTGGGTCGTGTTCTGCTATGTTTTCTTGTGTTTGTTGTGGAGTGATTATTGAATTTTGAAGGCTGAAGCTATGCCAAAACAGGGCAAGTTTGTTTTTTTTTTTGTTTCTGTTTCTGGCATTTGCTTGTTTGTCTTTATGTTTTTTTTCCCCCAGAGTATAGAATGTTGGGACAAGTTAGCATATTTTTGTTTGAGCTTTGACTGCCATAAAATTGGTAGAGTAGCTTTTTCTTTGTAATTTGGCTGGCATCAAACGATTTTTTCTTCTCTGCTTTTGTAAGATGTATTCTCTAATTGGACAAAGCTGTATTTACTTTAAAGCTGTGAGTTTGAACTGTCCCTGAAACTTTTCTGACATCAATATACTGCAGGCAGAGATGGGCGTTAAATGAATTCTCTATCATATACCATGATATAGATTTTTTTTTCTGTAGGAGATGATGCATTTCTGTTTTCCATGCAATGATTTGTTCCACTGAGTATTTGATCTCTGTTACTTGCTTGGAAACTCTATATTAGCCTTAAGTTGGGAATTTTGCAATGTGGTTGCTTATTTTGTACTGTCACATGGAATAGGGATGTTTTAGGACCACAAAGACACATGATTTACAATTCTCAGGTCATGTTATTAGTGAGATTTAAATTGGTTTAATTTTTTCATGGTTGTCAATCCTTGATTTGCATGCTTCACAGAGACTTTTTCTTATAGCTTCTATTCTCTTTCTTTTAGCTCTAAACTGCATGTGTCCTCCATAATCTTCAGATTGATTATCCCTATAACATTAATTTAACCTGCTCTGATTTATGCAGTTGCCATTATTTCATTTTCTCCGATGTTTTTCATAGTCAGTCATTTCAGTGATTTGATTCTTTGAGGTCGATGTTTATTTTGCATTTACAGTGCGGATTACTGGAAGATGGCCTCCAAAGCAGCGCAAAATTGCACTGTTAATGAATCAGGCATTCCTTCTGCAAAGAAAATTTACAATTGCAACACCAAACTTGTGGCACGTAATGATATCAAATATGCATTCAGACTTGCAAGAGATGCAATAATTTCTCAGATTAAAAGCCCTGTGGAATCTAGTCAAGCCAAGAAAATTAATAAGACTTGTGTTATTTGTTTGGAAGACACTAATGTTGAGCAAATGTTTTCAGTAGATAGATGCCAACATCAGTATTGCTATTCTTGCATGAAACAACATGTTGAAGTGAAGCTGCTTCATGGCATATTGCCTTAATGTCCTCATGATGGCTGTAAGTCTGAGCTTCATGTCGAAAGCTGCAGAAAATTCTTGACTGCTAAATTAATTGAGACATGGTCCTAACGAATTAGGGAAGCTTCAATTCCAGTTGCAGAAAGAGTATATTGTCTACATCCAAAGTGTTCAGCATTAATGTCGAGGACAGAAGTTACTGAGTATGCTAAAGATGCATTTGTCGGTGCTGAACGTTCTGGTGCTCGAAAATGTATGAAATGCCATGGCCTTTTATGTATCAATTGTAAGGTTCCTTGGCATAGTAATTTGACATGTAGAGATTACAAACTGCTGCATCCTAAACCCCCTACAGAAGATGTGAAACTGAAGTCTCTTGCGTCAAAGAATCTGTGGCGTCAGTGCATTAAATGCAACCATATGATTGAACTCGCTGAGGGCTGTTTTCACATGACTTGCAGGTACTCTATATTCCCTCTTCCAAATTGATCCATCTTGGAATACTTTATACATGCAATTCTCAAGGGATATTAGCAGAACTTGAGTACAGAGTGAACGCTGATGTCTCTTAAATTTTTTTCTTTCATGTCTTCACCTTACATCAATTATATGTCTCGTCTATTTTCTTGATGATGTTACAGATGTGGATACGAGTTTTGCTACAATTGTGGACAAGAGTGGAAGAACAAAAAACCAACGTGCTCTTGTCCACTTGGGAATGAAGATAATGTATGGCATGGAGAAGACAGGAACTTTGACGATGATGAAGACGATGAAGATGATATTGATGAGTACGATGAGTACTATGAATCTGATTCCGATAAAAACTACTTGTTGGATGGATGCTACTTCTTGTAACACAAGTGAACGGTTGGTTGTTGCTCCCTTTTTTTGTATTTAGTATTGAACTACAGCAAACGTATAAATATATATGGTTGTATAGGGGCCGAGTTCTGTTACCCGGAATCTTTTCTCCCGGTCCTGGCCGTAGTCGGAGGACAATTCCGGCCGGAAAAGCGATGCCGTTGATGAAACTTGGAATCTTCAGCAAGGGAACGCTATGGATGGCAAGTGAATTTGCACGCTTATTCTCTTCCTGGCTTGATGCATAATGTATGTTTTGTTTCTTTTTGGGGATACTAATTACCGTTTAAGCTCTTTTACTTTGCAGCTTCAGAACAAGATTTCAGAACTGCTCTCAATTTATTTTTCTTAACGTTACCTCAGTTTCTGCCAAAAAATTTAACTCCAATAAGCCCACAATTTATGCTTTCTATAATCTAAGAAAAGATTTTGTTTCTGATGCTCTACGTTAAAGGTGTATAAGAAATGTCAGTCTACGAGCTATTTAGTCTTTGGTTGGTTCCTTAATTTTCTTCTTTTTGGGTTTATAGTTGGTTTGTTAATAGTGTAATGGAAGAGAAAGAGAGGAAATTTAATTTCAAAATATGAAATATTAAATCTCACTTACCAAAAGAAAAAGTTCTTTTATAAAAAATATTAATTCAGTAGATAAATTAAATAAGTGATATTTACAATTTAGGTTATTCTGTTTATATTTTTTATAAAATCTATTAGATATATTAATTTATTATTTTCTTTAATTTAAAAATTAAAAAATGTTAAATTTATTAATTTATTATTTAATTTCATTATTAACATGAAATATCAAAAAAAGAATGGTGTATTATGAAGCTATGGTTATCCGTGTTATAATGCTAGAACATCATTCTACCAATAATGAAAGTGGGAAACGGTTAAAACTTATCTTGTCGGATAATGATGTTAGTATATATTGAATGTTGAAGATTAATTTAATCTCCTGGCTTCATGTTTACTGATTAACTTGAAACACATCAAAATTTTCATTTAGGCATTTTATAATTTATAAAATTCTTATATGAACTATGTGTGTTATATTAAAATTAAAAAAATAATATTTTAAATATAATTATTCAATAATTTAATAGAAACATGTGTCACGTGCAACGCACGTTTGTTAAAAGCTAGTATAAAATAAATAATTGACAAATAGAGGTTGAAATGAAAGGACATAATAAGGCTATATTCAATGTTGAACATCAAATTGTACACTAAAATGGTGTAGTTTCAATACGAATTATTATTTCATCTTTAATCTATTACACTAAATTTTACGCTAAAAAAATATTTCATAAAATATTCTCTAATTCTTTCTTTTATTTTAACATATTAAATATGTAATTAAATAATTTTTAAATATTAATTACTGTTTATATAATAATTTTAGAATTTTAAAATGTTGAAGAATTTAAAATTAACATTTTTTCGGAATTAATTAATTTTTAAAATTTAATTAATTAAACGTCGTAAATAATTTTAGATTTCATGAAACATCACAATTAAAATATAATACGATAATAATTAATACAAATTACTATCAAAGTGTTACATTTAATATGAGAAAACACATTGTAGTTAGGGGTGTCAATTCGTGTTATCGTGTCGTAATCGTATCATGTCATTTATATATCACAAATCATTATACAAGACATAAAAAATACAAAAATTGAATTCGTATCAATCGTGTCGTGTCGTCTCACAAAGTTGTGTTATCGTGTCAGGAATTGATAGCCCTAATTGCAATAATGATAAATAACTACTATATCTAATTGATAAATAATAAAATACATTCTAAAAAAATACATATTAAACAACTTTAATCTTCATTATTACTAAAAAGTTCTCACATATATTCAAATAATGCATTTTGAAGTTCAATGTGAGCCTCTTTATTCTTTATTTGCCTATGTTGAGCAAAAAATTCTCGAAATCAAGTATTTTCATCCACCACCATCTTAACATCTAGAGTTGACACTTCTCCTCATTCTTCAACTGTTGCATTAATATCACGTTCATCTTCAATTATCATATTGTACATAATAATATATGCTCATTATATCGCGTAATACATTTTTATTCCAAAAACGTGATGATCAATACTTTGATTAACTTGAAGGATCGGGTTTTGAAAATAATTTTTGACAATATTAAATGGTTGTTTTAGTTGATCTTAAACCTTTATGTTGTATTTCTTAATATTTATGTTGTATTGTTTGAATTTTATGTTGTGTTTGTTAAATCGTGTTAATGTAATTTTTAATTTTTCTATTATGAAATTTAAATGTTTGGATATGAGTGTTTAAATATTTATAGAATTAATTATTTTATAGAATTAATTTTTTATTGTTAAAATACACATCATAAATTATATTTAAAATACATTATAAATAAAATTTCATTTAAAAATATTAAATTTAAATTAAAATATATATAACACTAAAATAAAAAAGGAAAAATATTATAACTAATTTATAATAATTTAGTTACAAAAACAACAAAAATTTAAAAAAAAAAACCTAAAAATAGTATTGTGTGATTAAAACAATAGAAAAAAACATACTGTACTAAAATAGTGTCATGCACACAGTAAAACACCAAATTTAGTATGCCACTATTCATGGCACCATTTTGGTGCCATGAAATGGTGATACATTGGAGGGATTTTACACCAAAAAATCATACAGATTTAATGTTTTAGTGATATATTGGAGTTGCTCTAAGAGATCAAAACTCTCCTATTACGTTTTCACTCAAATTCTATTTTCGTACTCACAAAAGGGGATTAATTTATTTACGATCACTTTAAATTTCAATTTGTTGTAATATGATCATTTAACTCACTTTTGTTGCAGGATAACCATCGAATATTAAGTTTCGTTTTCAAATGGTCACTTTAGCTGAATTTAGCAAAGCGTCACCCATATTGTTGATTAGGCATGCCATGTGTAACGGGCTTGGACTTTCACCAACGCTCGTTCGGCACTTGATCGCGATCGCGCTCTCGCTCACAAGTCAGCCTTACTCACTCTTGCTAAGCTCTTAAGAAGAAAGTTTGGGAGAATGTAAGGATTGTATTCACACTTCTTGGATATCTTACAAATGAACCCCTTGGGGTATATATAGGCATTCCACTTCCTCAATGGACGGTGGTGATCGTTTTGATCCGACGGTCTACAATGCTTTTCTAGAAAATTCTATACAATTCTAGCAAAGCCTACATATTTACAAGGTTCTACAATTCTCTAGAATATT
>CAODLS010272659.1:0-22187 GCA_948243855.1 Flueggea neowawraea | reverse complement strand
TGTAATGACCGTGACACTCCTGCAGGGCTCCAAAATGAACACTGCATAAAAGACAAGTTGGTAGGGACAAAGGGGCAACTTTGGGATTTCTCTTGTAGGGTTTTATGGCTTGGGCAAGGGGTATAAATACCCTTTTTAGCCATCATTTGGGAGAGCTTTTACATCATTCCTCATTTTAAAAATTAGGGTTTCATATTATATTTCCATAATTTTAATTTCTTAGAGTAAATCAAAGTGAAGCAAGAGGGGAATCACATCACCCAAGGTTTCCTTGTTGGGTATTGTTCATAAAGACTTGTGGATTTGATTTCTCTTCTTCTTTCTAGTTTTGTATTTGAATGTAATGTTTTCTTTCAATGGGTATTTTTATTTTTTTTTTTTGATTTCATCATGTTAGCTTAATTTTATAGTTGGGGTCTAGGGATGTAGACGCCAAACAATGATTTGCTAAGCTTATGATTAGGTGTTGTGCTTTATTGCCTTAATTGTAGTTTTTGTGTGTGGATTTAATTTATTAGCTTGTTATGGTTGACTATGATTATGCTTGATCACCATAGTTGTAGTTTTAGTAAGCCTAGTTGAGGAATCAAGAGATTAAGGCTAAGTGAGGCACACAAGCATTAAACTTGTATGGTTTTGGTTGGAGATAATCTATGCATGAGGTGTTCGATGAAATTCCTAGGAGGCTTAATGACTCTAAATTGATTAAGTAAGGCCGAGAGGACCCTCTTAATAATTGTAGGGATGGTTTAAATGACCTTGAAAGATGTTTTAGGCTAGCTTTGAGAAGAGAACACTCAATCCCAATCACCCTTTCACAAGTTGGGCAAATCGGAGCCTTGAGTTGAAACCTCAAAAGCCCCAATCCTTTTATCTTTATTGTTTTCACTACTTTAACTTTGTTTTTGATTACTTTGCTTTGACTTTACACTTTTACTCAAAAACCCCAAAATCCAAAGTGTGTTTACTTGCTTTTATTTGCCTTTCTGATCACAATTAATTACCATTTCCTTGGGAGACAATACTTAGGAATACTCCTAAGAATTTATTACTACGACGATCCTTGTGCGTTTGCAAGGCATCATCAAATCCTCTCAAGAATTTAAATCTACTATCTCCTCACTTGCAGGTGGAGGGAAACCGTTACAACCACTTATTTTTGCGGGATCAACAAGCAAACCGTTACACCTCTAGTTTTTTTCGGGCTCAACTAGGAAGCCGTTACAACTTCTAGTTTTTTGTGGTCTCAACTAATAAATCATTCACCTCTCTTGTTCTTTTAAGGAAACAAAACAAGGAAAATCGAAACACTAGTTTTCTAAGGCTCTCTAGCAACCACTCTTGTTTTTCTAAGGCTCAACAAGGAAATATATCAAGCCTCAAGCAAATGCCTTGTTTGTTACAAATTCAAACCATAATATATCAAAATGAAGATCACACAAATCCAGATTGTGATAACAAATAAATAGCAAACTTAGCAAAGGTCTCTATTATCTCTCTTCTGATATGGGATGTCTATGTATAGCCATTTGGTAGAATATAACCATTGGAAACCTCAAAGTAGCCATTGTGAGAGAGCAAAATTTTGATTTAAATGATGTGACAACCTTCTACATGCATAGCCACCATCCATGTGCATAGTTCTTCAATTCAACTGAGTTCTACATGATTTACTTCCTAGTCTACATGCGTTGTAAGAACTCCAATCCTCTCGGCTTTGTGTGAATCAGCATCAACACACTTTATTTCATTTCTACGTACGTTTATCATGAGTTCTGCGTGCTTAGATCAAATTCTTAATGTGTATAGTCAACTCTTCAAGATAGCACCTTTGATTTCCACATCAGCGTGTCAAAGAATATTCCAATTTGAATTCCTGAGGAGCATATTCCTTTTGTCCTCATCTGCATCATTTACCTCTATCTACGTGCTCTTTATCCTCTTCTGAGTGCTTAGAGAAAAGTCTGATGCTTACTAATTCCAATGACATTCAAGTCTACGTGCTTTGTTGAACATCTACATGCATAGGAGCCAACTTCATATACATCAACGTGCATAGATCACCTTGTACATGCATTGTGGCTATGAATCACCTTCTTTACGTGCTTTATGGCTGAAGTCACATGCTCTATTTCTTTTCACCTCTTTTATGGATGTTTTGTACACACCATCATCAAAATCAAAGTCAACACATATATTTTTACAAAACCATTGAATGAGGAAATGTTTGCTTCAATCTATAGAAGAATAGGTATGCTTGAATTGATTGTTCAATAAATGTGTTTATTTGATTCATATGCATTCAATCACATTAAACGATCCATGAACATCCATAGTCATATCTACTCATGTGGTGATTAAGTGATGGTGGTTGAATTTGAAGAAAATTGAACAAATATGCAAAAAGACTGGTCTTTGCGAGTAAGATTAGGTCTTACGTGAGTGAACTAAAATTTTTGGGCTATATCTAATATTCTGGGTTTTATTACTTGAGTAGAAGATGGTTCACTCGAGTAATCAAAATTCACAAATGCATATGTATTGAGGAGGCGAGATCACTAGTAAACAGATGGAACACACAAGTAAACAAATAGGCAATTAACTCGAGTGAAAGATGGGTTTACTCGAGTGATTTTTTTACGTAAATTGCTACTGGACGACTTGGTTACTCGAGTGAGACGTGATCTTTTTATTCTTTTGGAAATGTTGATTACTCAAGTGAGACACTTTGTTACTTGAGTAAGGCCTTAGGATAATCATTGTATGAATTGTCAAGTATCAAAACGAGTTTTTCTTATCATCAAAACATAGGAGGATTCAAATGTTAACCACCTTTGGTTCAACATTCTCCCCCTTTTGTGTTGATGACAAAAAGGGGGAGAAAATGTGTTTTTGATGCTTGATGATTGCTTGATATTGATATTGATTTTGAGATTGATTGGTATTGAGATTGATATTGATTTTGATTGGTATTGAGCTTGATTTTGGTATTGAGCTTGCTTGATTTTAGAATTGGTTGGTATTGATAATTATCAATATTGATAATTGAAATTGACCTTATTATGGACTTGGTATTAAAATTGATAATGTGAAATGGGAACCTTAACAATATAACTGATTTAATAAGGGGGAGCTATATTGATAATATGTATTAACTAACAAGTGTGACAAGGCTAAAAACCTTGATCAATTTCCAAATTTTCTTGTCTTTGATAGATGTTCAAACTAAATGAAAGCACCAAACTCTTTCGTGTTTTTCATCATAAAAAAGTGGATGATTGTTGAACCAATAATGGTTGACATTTGAATCCTCCTATATTTTGGTGATGAGAAAAACTCAGTTTGATACTTGACAATGCAAACACTGATGCTAAGGCCTTACTCGAGTAGTAAAGTATCTCACTCGAGTAATCAACCTTTCCACAAGAATAAAAAGATCACGTCCTTGAGTGATACAACCTCTCACTCGAGTAGACAAGTCGCCTAGAAGCCATTTACGTAAGAACCTCACTCGAGTAAACCCATATTTCACTCGAGTAATCAATGAAGATAAGAGGCCAAGCAAAAATAAGCTCACTCGAGTGACATGACTATCCATTCGAGTAATCAACTGATCAGATCACTAGAAGATGCTTCATTCGAGTAACACAAGCCTCACTAGAGTGACACAACATTCTAGAGGACTTGAAACTAGTCAGATCACTCGAGTACCCTTCAAAGTCAGAAGGATGATGTATTAGAGCCTTACTTAACTAGCAACTTAGTCTACTAGAGTAAATGAAAAGTGTCATGAAGTGAAAGGACCAGATATTGCAACATTTGATGTCATAAATTCAAATTATGTCAAAAGTGGTAGCTTACTCAAGAAATCATGTTTTCTCACTCGAATAAGCCATATAAAAAAATTGATACCTAGGACCAACACATATAAGGTTCAAATGTTTGAAGTATGGTGGTCCTCAACGGTTAGATTTTTGGCTTACTCGAAAAACCATAATAGTCTACTAGAGTAAGAACTTGTCTAGAAAGGAGTTCTCGTCCACTCAAGTGCACATTTAGCTCATTTGAGTAACCGAGAATCTCACTTGAGTAATAGGATGCTTCACTGTGACATCCCACTAAAATAGGAAGCTGTAGCTAGCAAGTTAAGATATTTGTTGTACAACAGCTCTGTGTTCCTACATTGCTATAAGTGTATATGGACGGAAAGATTTATAAGTATAAGGACTTGGCTACTTAAGCAACCCAAACTTGAAATTTTGGGTGTAATCCCAATATGGCAATCCAAGAAGGGGAGGGTGAATTTGATTTTTTGATAAAGTTAAAACCTTTTTGAAATCTTTTTGAAGATTTTGCAAATCGAAACAGTATCTAAATCTAAAACACAACTATACAGAACTGAAATTAAAAGAGAGTGAGAGACAAAAGATCAAAGGCTACTATTTATAGTTGTTTGGCCATCATTGACCTACATCCACTCCTCTAGCTCACTATGGAGTTTTCAATCCACAAAGCTCTTCCTCACTTGCGGGTGGAGGAAAACTGTTATACAACTTGTTTTGCATGTTCATAAGTAGCCTTTACACACTCATTTTTGCGGACAAAATAAGTAAACCAATATACCTTCTTGTTTTCCAAGGAACCAAACAAGAAAACCTAAAATACCCTTAAGCTTTAAAACCAAAGCTTAATTACAAGTGGATTCCCTAATTAAAACAGTGTTCTGACACCAACTCAGTAGCTAAATAGCAAGTCAATAGCATAGTTAGAATGCAAGAACTCAAGAACACAAAAGAGAAAGAAAGTTGAAAATCAAATTGACAAAGCTTGGCCACTCTCTTAAAATGTTATTTCGTTACTTCTGGATATGTCACATCTATTTATAGGGGTTCTCTCAAAAGTATCCACTGTAAATCCCAATGTAGCCGTTGTGAGAAAATTGCAAAATGCTGAAATTACTGGCGCCAGCCCGTGCAACGTGTGTACCATCGGTACTGCGTGCGTAGTCCATGAGTTAATCAGAGTTCTACATTTAATGTTCTTCCTTTTGCGTGCATTGTATATATTCTAGTAGCCACTGCTTGGACATTAAGTAGCAGCTACGTGCATAGATCCTTCATCTATGTGCGCAAATCTTCAGTTTTGTGTGCTCTGCATAAAGCATTACGTGAGTTGATGTTATTCCAAGATCGCACCTTGATTTTTTCACTTGACTATGTCAGAGGATATTCAAATTTTAACTTTTTAAGGAGCGTTTGAAAATTTTCAGGCAGTCCAGCTCATCTTCGTTTACGTGCTTAGCATGCATTGCTATGTGCGCAGATCTCCATGTTCTCCTAACATCATTTGAACCTTGGTCAAAAAATAATCCCGTTTGAGATTCTGACACATTACAATAGAATTTGTCTTTATTTTAGACAGGTGTCATTCTCGTATACATACGTTGAGCAAGTTCTACGTGCGTAGCATAATCTCCTCAAAGATGACTCCTTTTCTCTTCTACGCTCCCAGCACTGGTATCAAAAGTGATCAAGCTCGTCTCGTTAGTCTTCTTTAGTTTGCATTATGATCTCGTCTATGTGCATAGACCAATATTCAATATGTGTTGTATAATGGGGTCTTCAAACCAGTAGATGTTTCTTCTCTACTATGTAAATGGTCTTTGTTCAAAGAACACAACATAAGTTTGAACCATTCTATCTACTGATATAATACATCTACGTGCATAGGACTACCTTTTACACGCATAACACTTGTTTCATGTGCATTGTGTGTTCTTCTATGCGCATATCAACAATTCTGGAAATCTTAGAATGCTTCTTACATGATCTACATGCATAGATCGTGATTCAAAGCACTTAGATCATCCTTCAACGTTCTTAGAGGATTGTAGAACATGCATAGCTTAAATATTTCAATTGTTTTATTAAATCATCAAAATTCAGGAGTTTACATGTTAACCAAAACTGGTTCAACATTGGGCTTAGTGGTTGGAAGCCCATTAGTTGTTAGATGTTTCTTAAAGAAAGTTGTGTGCTTATGCTAGGTCATGACAATTATGGTATCAGGGCCACTCTCGTGCGAACTTGAATGGTGGTGGGGGAAAACCTTAACTCATGGTGATGGTGAGGCAAACCTCAAGAGTTGAGAGGAAGTCCCTTAGTATAGGAAAATCCCACATCAGCTGATTGAGTATAGGCAAATCCCATACTGACAAAAGACAAGAGAGATTCTGGACATCATGATTGGAAGGCCTGGCAACGAGGTTGTTGCAAACCAATGGGGGTAGGAATTACAACATCCCACCAAAGTAGGCAGCTGAAGCTAACAAGTGAAGTTACCTGTTATGCAACAACTTTGTGTTCCCACATTGTATAAGTGTATATAGATGGGAATGTTTATAAGTATAAGAATTTAGCTACTTAAGTAACCCAAGCTTGAACTTTTGGGCTTAATGGTTGGAACCCATTAGTTGTCAGATGTTGCTTAAGGGCAATTGCTTGCCTATACCGAGTCGTGAAATTCACTCAAGTAAGAAGGTATGTCAGAGCATTAAATGCAAGGCATCTGTAACACCTTGCCCAATTCCAATTAAACCTTATATGATACTTTGTTCAATATTTGATTAGATACTTGAGTTTTGAGATGATGATTCGATGATTGAGGATGATTAATGGTGGAATTTTTGTAAGTTTAGGTGTAAGTGATCCCTAGGAACGATCTAACACGCGCATGCAAGCGAAAGAGGTTGAGTTCCCATATATGGGCAAGATTAACGTATGTTAGCACTTAGGTTAACGTACATAATCTGGAAATGAGCTCATGTACGTTAGCAAGTTTTAACGTACATTAGGTGAACAGTAACTTATGTTAATCCTAAATCTTTTGAAATAAAAGCTACTTAACGCATTTTGAGCCGAATAACATATGTTAGGGGCTTGGTAATGTATATTAAGGTCCCATAACATATATAAGATGTAGAATAATGTATGTTAGTTTATAAAAATAAGTGAAATAGTGAGCTTTGGTGAGAGGGTTAACAAATACCTCTTTACCCGCCCTTATTCGGCCACACTTCACTCCAGAAGTTCCTCCACACTCCAAAACCGACTCTCATCTCCTTTCTTTGCCTCTTATTCATTCCTTTCAACTCATCAAGGTAAGATCATCCTTCCAACTTGTTTCTTTGTTTCATTTTATGCAAGAATTACTTAGGGTTGTCTATTGGTACTATAATGTTGTTTTTGGTGTTTGATGTTGGGTTGAGTTAGGATTTTAGATTTTGAAAGAAATTGATTGAATTTAAGATGGATTTTTGTGAGATTATGGTAGATGGAAATGTATGGATTAAGGTTGGTGATTTTAGATTGAGTTGAGTTTGAGTTGGGTTAAGGTTTGGAAGAAGAAAATTTGGGAATTTAAGTGTCAATTTGTTCTATTGGTGAAATTGATTAATATTTCATATGATTTAGAATATTTAGAGATGATTTAGGTGATTTGGAATGGATGGTACCTGTTTAGACAAATTTGGAGTGTTTTTGATAAAATTTCTGTTTTAGTCTCTAGAATGTAAATTTTCAATTGTTTCATGACTGATTGGTATTTTTTCAAGAGTTTAGGGATTGACTTGAAAATTTTTGAGCTTTTAGAGATTAAGTTGTAATTTGTTTAAAATTGAGGGACTAAATCTGTAATTTTGCGAAATGTCTGATTATTGGCCAGAGGGTTAAATCTCGATCAAAATAGGGTTTTCGACGTCAACATGAGTTTAGGATTTGCATCTGCATTCCATACATCTTAGGATTGCCACATTTACCATATTTGACACTGTTGTAATCTGTTAACTTTCAGCTTCTTATACTTGTCGAAGTGACCAGCCATCACCAGTGATGCATGACTAGATCTTCTTATCTAGCGCTTAGGTGAGTTGGATGTCATACTAGACACATAGGTTGCGTTTTTAGAAATTATTTTGTTTTTGATATGTTTGGATTTTCCATGTAATATGAACTAATTAAAGGATTGGTAAGTCCTAAAATTTGATATATGTGAGATTTTGTAATAAATAATTGATTTTGAAATTAATTATATTTTTTGTAATTATTCATCTACATTGCATGTCTGTCTAATAAAAATATATTTGTATAGCTTATTCTAATTCGAGACACCTAGCTACGGGGTACGTAACCTTTGGTATACTAATGCTCTGTCAATACCTAGTTACCAGGTTGAAATGGTAACCCATGTGTTTGGCCAGATACGTGATTTATTTTTTGGTGGGAGTAGTCCACATCTGATTGTGATTCTAGTCCCTCGTTTGATTATTTGTTATAATAATTATTTGGTAAGTAATTATTATGTTTGACTGCATGTTGTTTGCCATCTATGCGAATTATTTTAAGAATGGTTTTAAATCTAATATTAGTATATAATTGCATGTATATTAGTATTTTACAAGTATATATGTGTATGCGGTATTTTTGAGACTATTTTCAAAACAGTTTATGTGAAGACCTGGAGTCGATCGAGTGTGGTGTCCCTCACTAAGTATTCTCACCCTCTTTTGTGGCTTAAACATTCCAGGTCCTTTTGCTACCAGGAACCTTTCGGCAACCTGCACTCAGTGAAGCGCCATATTTCAGTTAGTGAGTGCCCTTTTGTTAGGGCTTTTTGTCTTCTTTTTTTTTTTTGTATTAGAGCTTCACACTAGTATACTAGTGGGTTACTGGATATAGATTATTATTTTCCCACCTGAATTTATTTACAAATATTTTTACACTCATTTTAATATAGTGTTATTATTTTGTTTGTTATACTCATATTCACATATATTGAGATATATTTTGTATTTCTTATGTTTATTAATTTGATTAATAAAAGTTCTGGTAAATGAGTTGGGTAGATGGTCTGATTATCTGAGGATTGTGCGGGATAGCCCGGGCCTATGGTTCAGTTCACCTCGTACGCTGGTCATGGCCCAACCCGGGTCGTTATGGCATCTCTTTCTCAAATCAGCTCTATTTAATTCTCCAACGGCTATAAGGGCTTGAGAAACTATAAATAGCTTCAAAACACTTCAGAGAACTAAAGCATAGTGCTAACATTCGGCCAATGCCTATAGACCTAAGTCAAGTGCACCCATCAAACTATAGTATATCGACCCGAGTACTACGTGTCGTATCCCACAAAGACTACAAGTGTTAGTAATTACTATCAGTCTATTATCTAGCTGAAAATTCAAGTAGTGAAGGAATTAAGGAAATGCTAATGAGAATACCAACAATCAAACAAAATAACATAGTAAAAAGATTAAAACTAAGCAATTACTGAAAGGTAGCACCTAGATGTTAAATCCTTCTAAGACATTCAAAGCAAAGTAAATTTTGTCACTTAATCATTAATTCATTCATTGGACTATAGAAGTTCAAAAAATATGTCAACCACCCTCTCGAGTCGATTAACCTCTAACGTTAGGTTGATTAACAGGAATATATTCCTAATTAAAACCCCTCAACATTGCATTATTCATTCTATGAACTCCCTTATTAAGTTTGACCTTAATCCGGAGGATTTACATTGACCTATGTCTAGGTTTGCACACAACTCCTTTCACCTATGATTGATCAAACCATACAATGAATCTCTCAATTTCCACACACAAAATCAATATTAAAATGACACGACGATAAGATCAATTTAACAACACATGATAAAATCATAGAAAACGAATTGAATAACAAAATGCTAATCACAAAATCATCTTAGGGTCTATCACATCTAAATCCATAAGGAATTCCATTAGGAAATCATTCAATCTTCAAGTAATCTCTTCAATCTAGATGAAATTTCATTCCAAAAGCAATCTCCTACTCAAGCCCAGTGTTTTCACTCTTGAAAGTCATGTTTCTTGTGTGAATAGTTTCTCCTCAAGTTTAGGTTTTTGTTTCGTGCTCAAAAGTAGCCGAAATAGCATCTTTAGGTATGACACGGCCGTGTCTTCACTCCAGATTTTTTTACAAAACCAACAATTACATGGATGGATTTGTGCACTACACGGTCGTCTCTTATCGTGCCTAGTTTGTGTCTTCATTACATGGCCATGTCTTGGCTTGTTGGTTCCGTGTCTTGGCCAAATTTGGTATATTTTGAAGATAAAATGTTACACGGTCCAAGACACACCCATGTCCTTGCCCGTGTCATATTACATACCCAAGTACACACTTGCGTCTTTTCTCGTGTCTTGCTTTAAATGCTCTAACTTTGTTGTTTCATTGTCCTTTTCACCAATTTTCACTCCCGTATTAATACATCAAAATATGATCTGAGAAAGATAATATGAATCAATTAAGTACCACAATTCATGAATATATCTCAATGACCAAAAAACTAAGAATGTGAATATAAAAGTATGTATAAATGAGTGTTCATCTCATGACCACTTGCAAACATATTTCAACATTGACAAGCTCTCTCTTGCTCTCATTTGCATATCATACACCAACCTCAAAAGAATGACCTAGACTTTTTCATTAAAAGTGTTTAGTGTATCTGTGAGGGAAAAGCTTTCTTGTTTGTTTATAAAGCAAGGGTTTTATTATGAGGAGGTTTAATCTTGCACCTATTGAAGCAAGAGGTTGTAGTGGTTGTCTTCACCCATTGAAGAAGGAAGACATAATGAATTCAAACTCTCAAAAAGTAGCTTGAGGAGTGGACGTAGGCTAAGAGGGTCAAACCACTATAAATATTGGCTTTAATTTCTCTATCCCTTGTCTTTATGTTTATTGTTTTTATGAATTGGCTTATTGTATTTTGTGTTCTTCTAGTATATTTTGAAAAAAATTTAGTTGAAAATTTGCTCTTATAAAAAATTTTAAAAGTTAGAAATCCAATTCACTCTCCCCTGTGGTTTGCCATTTAAGGCCAACAAGGGATCTTCTTCCTTGGAGAAGAGAAGTTTCCTATTTTATTAGGAAAGCTACTTCTAAGAGTAAACGTTCTAAGATTTCGAAGTGTGCATTTGTGGCGTCAATTTATTAGTTGTGGAGGGAATGAAACTACAATGTATTTTCAGGATAGAATCCTAATTTTTACAGAGTTGTTAAGTAGATTTGCGGTAGTGTTAGGCATAAATCTTTGTTATTGTATAGACAAGATTCATTGGGGATTTGGGTATAGTATGATTGATTGTTCTTCCATTCGTTGTTTTTTATCATACGGGCGTAATTTGGTTGCTGTGGTTTTTTGTTGTGGACAGTTTAGGTAGTATACTCAGTTTTTTGCCAACAAAATAAACTTATTAACAAAAAAAACATATATATTTTTTTTCCAATGTATCATTTTATTTGCTCCCACTAGGGTTCAAACCTACAACCCCTTAGTACTGAAATTGACTCTAGTAACAATAAGCTAGAAGCCCATTAGTATTGAACTTTTTAGAAAAAAATGTATTGTGATTCCTCATAGAAGTTATCTTGAACTTTATAGATTAATAAACGCTCTTTAAAAACTTCATACAGTAAGACAATATTACAAGATTAAGAAAGATGTTACAATAAATAGTTTAGTACATATCGATGACAATCATAATAATTAATGTGATCGACTTCAAGAAACCCAACTAGAATCAAGAAAAAGAAACGCCATAATTATTTTCAAATTGTACTCACTTATTCCATCACCTTAAATGACTAACCCTACATTGCCACATATTTCAACTACTTCCATGAATGGAAATAAACACATCTACAAAGAATCCAATTGAGCATAAGTAAAATCACATTGAAGAAAAACTTCAATTCGACTAGCTTGTAAAGTCTAAACAAAGACAAAAGGAATACATGTGACAAAATCAAATTTCACAAATCGATAAGAAAAAGGTCAGCGTGAGATACAAACGCATTAAATTTTGCAAACTTATCATCTTCCAAACACTATGGATCACAAAAAGTATATTTCTTTTCCTTTTTGTTAAATTTAATAAGACATTTCTCTGTATTAGTTGAGCAAATCCTCTACTTTGTTGCCGTGTTCCCTGGTCGAAAAATTTAGGACCACTTCAACGTTAGACTTTTCTCCTATTTTCACTTTAAAAATGGATCGAACATATTTGCTATTAAGTTAAGAGGGATTACACACATTGAAATAACTAAAAATTTAATGATGTTGTCATTAAAAATTTAAGGAAGTCATTTACTTTTGTAGACATAAGGGTTCATCATGTAGTTTGGATATGAAGGGTGTTGTCCAAGCACATGTTGAGACTCCACCGACTTTACCAATGTTTCCACGGGTATAAGTTCTTGCATCACCGATTGAAGTACATGTAGTCGCTGAAGGAACAAATCCTTTAATCCAAAGGAGTGATTGCACAAACAAAACCCTCAATTAGTTTAAAAACAAGCTCATCAACTAAAACATTTGCTAAAACTATTGTTTTGAGAATTCATTCCAACAATAAATTGGATTACTTATAAAGATCAAAAAATTTGAATCTTGCTCTTCTATGGCCATTCCATTGTCTCCTATGCAATGATTTGTTGCTCACTCAACTTGTTGGCAATTTGATTAGATTCAACAAAACATTATTTTGAAAATAAAGCACCAACATAATGAAGATTCTAATCATGTGTAACATACAAATACGTTTGGATATGAAGTCCCTAACTAATAATTGCAACCCATAAAAAATGCCTAGAGGTTTGTCATCCTCATATGATATATTCTTATTGTTGTTCCATTTTTTAGATTAGGACTCTCATTTCTTATTCCTAGATTTTTTTGGTCTTTCCCCCCTCTGTTTTTTATTTGGTTCTTAAGTGGTTGACCAAATTGAAGTTGTACATTCATTTGAACCTCATGCCCTCAGCCTCTAATACACCCAAACGACCATTGCAATTGCCCTATGATGGTCTCCTTCCTCTATTTTACAAACCCATTAATTTCCCTCAAATTTTGACTTGTCAAATCCTTGTCGTTCAATAACATATCTACTATAGTGTGGAAGGCCTTAAGGTGTCGAAGAACCTACATATCCTCATCTAACGTGTTGCTTATATATTTAACATTAACATTACTATATGACCTTTAAACATTTTTATGCCACCTAGTTAGTATGTGTAATAACTCGCCAGATTCTGATAAGATCTTCTGTAGCACCTCGTTTAATTTTGATTTGATCTTTGAGTATTTGGGGTGATGATTAGATGATTAAGGATATTTAATGATGGTATTTTCATAAGTTGAGGCATTGTTGAGTCCCTAGGAACAATGTGTAACTTGAGTAAACACTTCTGTTACTCGAGTGAAATCGGGCTTGGCTCACTCAAGTAAGCCATTTTTGTTACTCAAGTGAAATAGGGCTTGGCTCAATCTAATAAGGCATTTCTATTACTATAGTGAAATGGCACTCAGCTTACTCGAGTAAGCTTTCGATACTCGAGTGAGCAATTCTTCTAGAACACCCCTGGAGCTAAAACTTTCTTGAGTAATCCATTGTGTTACTCGAGTGAGAGTTGCCTTTTAGTGAAACAGTGAGTTTTGATTGAAGGTCTTATTTATACCCCCCATACCCAACTTCCTTCATAATTTTCACCTCAAAACAGCTCCATTCTCTCCCAAAATGTCTCCCCTCCTCTCTTTGCATCCCCATCAATTATGTTCAAGTTTTTGAAGTAAGAATGCTCTCTTTTCCATTTCTTGTCTCTTTTTCATGAAATCACCATATGGGTCATCAATTATGTTGCGTTTGATGTGGGGTCTTGCTAGGGTTTCAAATTTTGGATGAACTGATGACGGATTTGAATTCGTTTTTGATGGATCTTGGTGGAAAGAACATAGATTTGAATGGTTGAGTTTGGGTTTGAAGATTTGAGTTATATGTAGTATTATTTGGTTGTATTTGGTGCACACTACATTATATTAAATACCCTTTCTGTACTTTCCAACCAAGCCTCTGTTATAGTATGATCAGTGGTGCCATGAAATAGGTTAACCCAAAGTTTTCTCAGCTTTTCAATATGACGTTCTCTTAGAGCTAGAGGGGTGCGCTCAACCTAGTCATTATTTCGATGCAATGTATGTACATTTCTATCAGCATATGGTGCATGAGATGTGTCAACAGGGTCTCAGTCAGCCGATCTCTCTCTTCTGTGAGTTCCTCATTCCATGATTCTACATATGAAAATTTTATGTCAAATATCACATAGCTTATGCAATTCGAATGCTATGAATGTATTATTTCCAATTTAAGACCTAATCCCTGCTCTGATACCAGCAATGTAACACCCATACTCCTATATCACATATTCATATGATTCATAACATATGTCTAATATGCATATACAGAAGTTTCATAGCAAGACATTCGAGGTAAAACTAGTAAAACTTGTAACATAAAATCTATATCATATAGGACAAACTAAGTTGGGTAAACAAAGGTAAAAAGCATGATGAGCCATAAAGATCTCATCCTTAAACCCTATATGCACACGTGATAAGGAGGGAGAGAGTGATTGTGGCATCCTCACCTCTGTCTCATTGCTAAATCTACAAGCCTGAAAATCGGCATAAAAGCTAGCTTACTTATACCTGGGAAAAATTTTGCACTTTATATGAGTCACAACTCAATGAGGAGCCCAACATATATCAAACATTACATAAAGATATAGTATATACAAGCAATTCAATAAATAACAAATGAACCAAATACAATAAGTATGTAATACAAGTCCATTTCATTCAGTAATGAGACAATATGTCAAGTATTGCCCCGGTTTCTAATATAACTAATCTTAGAGATCTATACAATACCAATAAAATTGACCCAAAGGTCTTGCCAATATCAGATAGAATTGACCCATAGGTCTAATCAAATAAATCGTTGGCTAGCCCAATGTAGTAGAATGGATTTTAAAGGTGGCTCATACGAGTTTTAGCTACGTATAGCACTTAGTTCCATCTAATTTCTCATATAACCAATATTTCCAATAGAATTGCATATACCTGGACACATAGGCGACACCGTTCCTTTTAAATCATATGAAATCAGATGCATCACACATACATAAATATCGCTTAATATCATTCCCAGATATCATTTCCAATAACTCATATATTGCATCTTGTATATCATCAATGCTTGAGCGCGTATCATATATAAATTCAACGATAGCAAATATTCAGATCATGAACATTATCCAATACCAATAATTCCACATATTTCATTTCAGCTCATTGCAATAGCAATATATCAAACAATATACAATATAGCATGTAAGGCACATAATGGATTCACTCACAATACAAAATAAGTTGGAGTTCTTCGTCTCGCTTCTGGAGCCTCTCCACAACCCTTCTCACCTATTACATATAATCACACAATTTTCTTTCAATACATATTGTGTATGCACCAATATATACAGACGATGCTTAAATGATGCATGTTTTGATGTGTGACACTTCTCATGTGTACTTATACATGCAATTTGATATGAATTAGACATTCTCATATGTTTTAGACGACTCTTATAGGCATCTAAGATTCAACGACAATCGACGTAATGCAAATTAGGCGTATTTACACATTTTGACCAGTTTAAGTTTTCCTCTCCCATCGAAAACCGAATGAACTCATTTTATTCTCAAATTTTATCCACATAAAAAAAAACATATAAGGGTTTCTTATACCAAAACTCAGACTCTACGTCACTCAAATGAGGCCTACGCACAATATCGAACTCAGCTTTCGCCATAATAGACTTGTTTACACTAATTCATAGTTACTGTCTGTTATACACAGATGTAGCATTTGAAACTTTACATATATATACTAGAAACATAAATGAACAACTTTTATGTTTTACACTTCGACTACATCTACTTCTAAGTGCGTCAAAACAAGGTTGCGATATAGACTGAAATCTAAATGCAAATAGACCTATATCTCAATTCATACGAGTTTATGCATATTTCGTGTTCTAATCCATTTATTCAAACTTCAGACCTCTAAATACATATTATGAGGAATATTGAACGTGTATGAATGATTAGAAACACTTACTTCACTCCTATAATGTAGAATATCCAATATCCCAACAATCAAGATCCTTAAATAATGTGTTATTCCTCACTTTTCTCTGCCTATTCTCTCTTGTTTTCTCTTAACTAAGTGACTAAAGAAAAAAATAAATTAGACCTACATGCTTAACAATGGATTTTATAAAGAACCTCCTAAGCATGAAGTGGCACCTACTTAACTTACATGTATGAACAATATTGATTAATCTTTCGTTACCTACGATCGATTTACAAAGTGAGACAGAGATGTAGCTTGGCTAGGTTTTTGTGATATTGATTTCCTCCTTTATAATTTTGCATTCTTGTTTTGTTTAATTGTTTTGTTTGCTTTCGTTACAATCAACCCTTGTCTTTTATTTTTATTTTTATTTTCTTCAATTAGAAAAAACTTTATTGGCCTCTATGGATTCGACCCTACTTGCCACTATCTTCAAATATTATTTATTTTTGGCTTAGAGTAGGAATTAGTTTGTTGGTTTTGATACCCATCAGTGGGAAGTGCATCTTTTCAAAAGATGTTATACCATGTTCATCGGAAATAGGTAGGGGATAGTGTTGTGAAGTTTGGAGTCCATGGTTAGATACGTTTTGTTGTTTCATTTAGCTAGTCCAAACATACTGATGTTGATTGTATTTGACAAAAATGGTATGGAGATTGAATAAAAGACATTTTATATGATTGAAAACACCCCCATTACATTGGAAATTATTGCCCATGGTAATAAGTCCATCTTTCTAAAAACATTATATTTCAATGTGTATATCCACGTCCTATATCATCTAATTGGGCAAAATGTTGAATCAAGGTCATCATCTAGTATTCTATCAATCTGAAATGAGGATCTCATCATTCTCAGCTTACGGCTATTGGCCTAATGGCCTTCATTTACCTGTAGTGCAATGTGATTTGTAATTGTTTATTGATTTTGTTAATATATTGTAACTATACAAGTCTAACATTTATATCAGCATTATTGTTTTCCTTGTGTCATGATGTGCCTAACTAACTTGCAAATTCTTACTTTGGCAGGAGCAATAGAAAACTTAAGCTAATTTACCCTTTGGAATCCAAGGCTGGCTGCAACGTTCTTACGATGGGGATAATAGATAAGATTTCCTTGATAGGCCATCCCAGTTTAACATATTACGATATCCTAAAGCCTAGGTTGTGGTACTAATTTGTTCTGATTTTTTTAGATCCTTTTATTGTTGTCAAGCTAGACCAACCCACAGTAAGAGGTTCCATGACTATAACTTTTGGAAATTAAGATCTTCATGTGCTATTATGGACTAGATTTTCATGCTTTCTACTTGGATGTACTTTTGACTATTTATTGCTCTGTGCAGTTGAATTGTTCATGAATTTAGTATTGCTTAGGCTTATGACAGTGTTGATTATGTTGATTGCTTTCTTGCATATTAGTTTGTCATGGGTAATCTGCAGTTATACTTCTCAGTAGGATACCTTGTTAGATTATTTTTCGGATGTTATATATAGTAACTAATGTTATTATTAGTTCCACTTGTATTGACAATAATCATACTTGTTAATGTAAATGATTACGAATCAAGGATTGAGTTTGATATGAAGTATGAATGCCAATAATTTAGTTGCTCCCTTTTCATAATAGTTAAGTATCTTTATGGTAGAGAACATACAACCTAAATCAAAGAGAATAAGAATAATATAGGTTGGGTCATCTCTTATGAGATAAGAGAGATTACACACATTGAAAGGAATGAATAGACAAGTGTAAGCATGTCTTAAAAAATGAAATAACTTAAAAATTAATAATGTTGTCATTTAGAAATTAAGGAACTCGTTCACCTTTGTAGATATAAAGGTTCATTATGTAGTTTGGATGGGAAGGGTGTTGTCTAAGCACATGTTAAGACTCAATCGATGTCACGACCCGGAAGGGCCATGACCGACGTACAAGGCGAACCGAAGCATAAGTTTGGCCCATCTCACACAAGCCTCGGATATATAGAACTTACTACCCAAACAATCACAATCATTATAAACCATTTTTGTAGAATATATGTTTAGTTAAATCGTGCAACATACATAAACATGCATCATCATACATACATAAGGTACTAAATATAGCAAACATGTCAAAATATAAACATAACGAAGTATGTATCAAAAATCCAAAATAGTGACAACACCCATAAACTAATAGTATCCCAATCTGGAACTCTTATACATAAACAACTGAGTCTGATCAATATGGTGCTCACGATATCAAAATAAATGCCTTACTGAGCGCGGGAGTTCTATCAAATGCTAACTGCAAAATCACCTAAAATATTAAGGATGGGGTGAGTAAAACTTAGTAAGGGACAACATTCTAGAGCACCTCCAAGGCATCACATAAATTGTTTTGAAAACATTTCAAAAATATCGCATGCACGTATATAAGTATATTACTAGCGTAACATGTCATGACTCGGCATAAGCATACATTTGTCCTTAAGCAACATCTAACAACTAATGGGCTTGCAACCACTAAGCCCAAAAGTTCATGCTTGGGTTACTCGAGTAACCAGGTCCTTATACCTATAAACCTTTTCATCGATGTACACTTATCCGATATGGAAACACAGAGCTGCTACATAGCAAGTTGCTTGACCTACTAGCTTCAGCTGCCAACTTTGGTGGGATGTTACAATTCCTACCCTCATAGGTTTGCGACGTCCTCATTGGCAGGTATTCTAATCATGATGCCCAGAATCTCTCTCATGTTTTGCCAGTATGGGATTTACCTATACTCAGGGACTTCTTCTCAACTCCTGAGGTTTGCCTCACCACTGTTCAAGTTTGCACACGGAGTGGCTCTGATACCATAATTGTCATAAGCCGGCATAAGCATGTAGTTGTCCTTAAGCAACATCTAACAACTAATAGGCTTCTAACCACTAAGCCCAAAAGTTCAAGCATGGGTTACACAAGTAGCCAGGTCCTTATACTTATAAACCTTTCCATCCATATACACTTATATGATGTGGGAACACAGAGCTGTTGCACAGCAAGTTGCTTGACCTGCTAGCTTCAGCTACCTACACTATATACATCCTTATATGTGTATAGTACTAAGTCCAGTAGCCACTACTTCAATTAATTTGATAATAGGTGGCTACTATGCTCTTTGAACGCCTTCTGTAAGCATAGAACTTTGGTCTTGTGCGCTTTGTATAATCTTCTACGCGTATTGACATTTTTCCAAGATCACACATATGATTCCTTCCATGATTTGTGTCAGAGAATATTCAAATTCAAATTCTTGAGGAGCATTTTGAATTTGTCAATATTCTGGAGGCCCGTCTATGCGCTTAGTACTTCTTACTACATGCGTAGCTTGATCACCGCAAATATGTCATCTTTACTCTTCTACGCGAACACGCGTCTTTGCCTTATCTCGTGAACCCTCTTCATTTTTTCAACTCAATCCCATCTACACGCATAAGAAGTTCTTCTACACACATAGCAAAAGTCTAAACCATTCTACTTCTTAATGTGACTCATTTACGTGCAGAGAACATTCCTCTGTGTGTGTAGTATGATGCTTCCTTCAGACCAGCAGGTTTTTCATCTCTACTACGTGTATTGGTCTCTCTTCTAAGTGCACAACATAAGTCTGAATCATTTTGTCTTCTGATATACCACGTCTACGTGCACTGCATAGCCTTTTACACACATTGTACTTAGTCTACGTGCCTTGTGTGCTCTTCTACATGCATTGTGTCAATTCTGAAAAACCCAAAATGCCTCTATCATGATGAACATGCATATATCATGGCTTAACTCCCTTAGATTGTCTTTCAACGTACTTGAAGGGTTGTATAACGTGCACAGTTTAACTATTTCAAGTGTTTTGTTAAAGCATCAAAACTTAGAAGGAATTCACATGTTGACCAACTGGTTCAACACATATCATGCACTTTGTATTGTCGTAGTACATTATTTTGACATTTTTTTGATTATGTTTGTCTCAGCTTCGTGCTCGTGGCATTGAAACCAATCATCTACTAGTGGTGCATGACTAGAGTATCCAACTTGGATACCCAGGTGAGTGTGATGACAATTTTAGACACATAGATCGTGTCTTTCCAAATTATATTATTTTTTATGTGATCTGACCTAATATGTAAAATGGACTAATTAGGGATTGGTAATTCTTAAAATCTGATTATGTGAGATAAGAAATAAATTATCTGAGTAAGATTATACAAGTATCAGTACCAGTATCTATATCAGTATTACTAATTATTTGTATGATTGCTTATGATCAGTATTCTATTTATATATATTCCATTGATTTATGACACTCAACTATGGAGGGGGCGTAGCCTTTGGTATATCAATGATCAGTCAATGCTAGTTACCAAGGTTTGTGGTAACACTGTGTGTCTGGCCAGACACACAAGTCAAGTGGCATAGTCCACATTAGTTAGTCAGTTAGGGATTTTTGGTTTGATCAGGTCCCAAATCTATTTGTCAGATATGCTATATATGTGTATATTTAATATGAATCTATAAGTGTTTGCTGAGTATGCGAACTTCTTCAAAAATATTTTCGAATGTATATATTATAAATATGCGAGTGTCTACTAGTAGTATACTCTATATGTACATGTGATATTTTTTGTAAAATTTTCAAAATGATTTATGTAAGTCCCGGAGTCAATCTATAGTATTATCCCTTACTGAGTTTTACTCACCCCTCTTTTAACATTTTCAGGTTTTTTGAAATCCAGCAACCGTCTGGCATTGTAAGACTCAGGGAGGCATTCCATTAATAATGAGTGCCCTTTGGGATGGGCTTTGTATATTTTGCAGTAGAGCTCCACATTGGGTTGTTGTTGGGTTACTGGGCTGTATTGTGAATTTTGGTTACACTGATCTATTTTACATGTTTTATATTCTAATATATATATATATATATATATATATCTGTTTATGTGCGTGTGTTCATATAAAATATGTTTTACCTATCGTTATTATATGATTTGGTTAAGAAATGTTATAAATGAATAAGTTGGTTAGAATATTTGATTCTCCAAGGCTTATGCAAGATGAGTTGACCCTCCAATTCAGTTCACCTAGTATGTCGGCCATGGTCCACTAACGGGTCGTGACAACTAGTATACACCCGTATACATATAATATAATCGTTAGAAAAAATTTTTGCAAAGTGTTCGCATACTCAACAAACAACAAACAATCACACAATCCATAAATATATATGTACAGATCCTAACTAACTATTATACATGGAAACATGCTAATTTGATAAGTATTCCTAACTGACTAATTGATTGTGGACTCTTACCACCTGACCCGTGTGTCTGGCCAAACACAAGTGTTACCACCAACCTTGGTAGCTAGGCCTTTAGAATGGTATACCAAAGGCTACGCTTACCCTTATAGCATAGGTGTCTCGAGTCGTACAGAATATAAAGATAATAATCATACCAAGAAGGCATACAAAATAGATAAATATATATACTAAACGCATTTACTAAGCATAACTAAATAACATAATTCTGAATACTTATTCCTGATTCCATATTACTCATAATCCGATTCTTAGATATACGGAACCTTTAATTAGTCCAGATTATATGGAAAGTCTGAGTACAACAAAAATATATAATTTCAGAAAGACACAACCTATGTGCCTAGAGATGACATCCCACTCACCTAGACGTCGAGCCAATAATCCATTCACAGACTGATGGTGGATTGATGGTCACCACTAATGTCAGACGGAACTGAAACAGACATATCATAATGAAAATCAATAATGTACTATGGCAATGTGATAATGCATGAAAATGCAAATGCAAGACCCAAACTCCTGATGACACCGAAACTCCTATTTTGACCGAATGTCTAACACTCATGTTGAAAACCCGAACTTACGGAAAATTACCGTTTAGTCCCTTGATTTCATAAAATTACACTTTAGTCCCCAAACTTTTGGATAGTTCCAGAACAATCCTCAAAATTATATAAAATTACAACTAGTCCTCCAACTTATCCATATTTACAAACCACATCCTAAACTTTACAAAATTACGACTTATCCCTTCGACAATAATATTTA
>CAODLS010272646.1:0-16000 GCA_948243855.1 Flueggea neowawraea | reverse complement strand
TACACCTCACATATGTATCAATTCTTTATATTGACGTAAATGGCTTGCCTTTTACAGCAAAAATTGGCGCAAATGCTTTCCCGATTGATAAAGATAGCCGAGGAATTCAATGTTGCAGTATATATGACCAATCAAGGTAGGTCATGACCTGAAATGTTCTCATATTTTGTGTTAGGCTAAAGATTACAGCATTATGACAAGCTTTACTTTGGTCTTCTGATCTGCGCATTTCTAAGGTGGTTCACTAATACTAGTGTTGGATTATTGGTTGCAGTCATAGCTGACCCCGGGGGAGGAGTGTTCATATCTGATCCAAAGAAGCCAGCAGGAGGCCATGTTCTCGCCCATGCAGCCACAATCAGATTGATGTTCAGGAAAGGCAAAGGAGAACAACGCGTCTGCAAGGTCTTTGATGCCCCTAATCTGCCCGAAGCTGAAGCAATATCCTTAATCTTGTCAAATTGGATTAAGTTGCTATTATTAGCATAAACCAGCACTTACAATACACTCATCAAAATTTTCTGTCAATTGGCCTGATTATATTTGGTCAATGAGTTATCCTTGACAGATGCACGTATTTCAGATAACACCAGGAGGTATCGCCGATGCAAAGGACTAAAGTAAAACTTAACATCCTGAACCCTCCGAGGAGTACAAGAATCTCATTTCCCTTAGCTAGGTTACATGTATGCGGTTTTAGCAACCACCTAACTTTACAGACTATCATGCTTATTCAATAGTCTTAAGTCATCCTAGTTATATGGATTCTTTGTAAATAAGATGTTAGGAAAGAAACAAAAAGGATGGTCATATGGCATGCCACGATCAAGGTGTGCGTAGTCATTCATATGCTTATTGGGAATCTGGATTTATCTAGTTCATTTGAAGGGTAAAAGCAGAGAAGCAGAGTTTGTCAAATGCTATTCCTCTCGTGTTTTGCCAATTATCAAGACTTGCATTCCACAGAGGATGACTGGCGAGATACAGCCAATATTTACACTGAAATCATACAAATTAGTATCAGAAGCAGGTTAGTTTGTGGGCACACAACATAATTAAGAGACGTACTCAATTGTTGGGGGTATCGGGCTTTATAAATCATAAGCAACTCGATTGTACTCCCTTTCTATTTCAGTCTCTCTCGTCAAAAATATGAGAGGGGTCAAAAACACCAATCCAGAACCCATGAAAAATCCTTTATACAAAGGTAAATCTTAGTTCATGTTATGCCATGCTAAAGCCTGGTTTTAGTCTGATAGAAGCCGCTGATACATGTTTCATTCTGTAGTAAACACTATCAAGAATATACCGTCTGGGACATGCCAGTGCAGCTAAGTGAATATACCAGTGGAAGATGAAATAAAGATATATCAAAACCCTCTGGAAGGCCAATTAATAACAAAAGCCTTGCGGGAAAGGAATTGAGAGCTCAATAATTTGAGGACCAGTTGTAAGAACTACCAACTCTTGGCAAGTCACAAGTTTCCTTCTTACTCTGTTCAACCACCAAGAAATTTGCACCACAAACTTCGCTGGAGCTGTCCACCCTAGGTACTGGCTTCAACTCATTCAGGGGTGCTCATAGCTCCTCAGGCCTCCAGAAGATGTAAAGAAACAACCTGCCAAAAGCAACATAACAACAAGCAATCAAGCTATCGTTTCTCATACACAATGAAGAATATTGTTAAGAGATCAAATGAGCATGAAGGAGTAAATCTATAAGATCCATAATCACACTTGAAAATGAAAACGCACCCACATTTCACGTTGCTAAGAGCTTAGCAATATCATTTCATATGCTTTTCCAAAATTCACTTGAAGTCCAAACCCTATAAATGTGGTTCACTACATTTTTCTTTATGTTATATCCATAAAATTTGTGCTATTGAATCAATCGAAAAAGAAAGAGTGAAAAAAGATCTCCAGAAATCATGATATAACTGAGAGATTACCTTTTGGAAATGGTGCAAAAGATTTTCCACAGCCCTTATGCAGAATTTCGGCATCATCTGCTAGCACAAGATGGCCTTCAGCATCAGTTCCCCAGAAAAAGGGCACACTTCCATCAGCATCCTGAAATACAAAGTATCAAATTCGACAGGATTAAGATACAAATGATATCAAAAACCAAATCGTGGAAAGCAAAGTATGGTGGATACAGGTTAATGAGCAACCGTATGAGGCAGAGAAGTTGCTTACAGCAGCTATAAATGTGGCCTTCGAAGTGCTGTCAAACAGAACGAAGGCAAATTTTCCTTGGATGTCTTTCACAACCTGATCAGCAGGGTAAGGTCCTCGGTCTCGGAGAGTTCTGTAAGCCTCGATCACAATTATCACCTCATTTGCAGTTTTGCTTAAGCCGTATTGCTGCTTAAGAACAGCAACATTCTCAATGTGGCCTTGGAACAGGCAGAAAATGTCGTCCACAACAGCAAACAATCTACCAGACAAATGAAATTTTTCACAAAGTTGAGCATAAGTGACCCATAAAGATGAGGGGAAGTTAACATAAAAACCAGAAAGCACGAATAATCCCGCACTAAAAAAACTGGTTGGCATTCATTGAAAAACACCCCATCTTTGCAATAAACAGAAAATATTTGTACAAGATAACCTTCCAATAAATTCGTATCTTCTTGTCTTTACTGAACAAAACTCCCCACTTAATAAAGATACAATATTCAGATGGAAGTGAAGACGAAAAGAAAATCTCAAGAATAGGATTCCCTGCTACTGTAATGCCAAAAAGCCATATCATCAAGACTTAATGCCTAACAATCACCAAGTCGTCAACAACAAAAAAAAAATCCCTCATAATAGTGTCAATAATAATAATCACAGCAACAACCACAAAAAATGACAACGTTTGCAAATTTCTCTCTCACACATATTCCACCAAGCCAAAAAAAGGAACAACATTAATAAAAACCACCGACAAAGAAGGGCATCACCAAGATCCGATCAACAAAACCAAGACCCAGATCGTCACACATCAATCACAATCTCCACAAACAGTCAAGATCAGATTTTGTAACACCAAACAAATATCAAGATCAAGCAAAGAATAAAAATTAAAAAAGATGGGAACTTGGTAATCAAGAACAAACGGGCATATTTAAATGGTACCTGGGAAGAAGAGGGTTCTGCTTGTGGAGAGAGTAAGCAAGGAGACCGGAGGAGCCAAGATTGACGGTGACGGAACCAGGATGAACTTCTCCAAACTGCTTGGCCAAGAAACCGTCCTTCAGAGCAGCCGACGCCTTCTCAGAGTGTGGGCTTTGCAGTGCGTCTGGGCACTTAGCCACTGTCTTGTCAAAAACTGCCAACATCTTTCTTCTTCAAATTGATCTTGTTTTTCTTTGGACCCAAAAGTGAGAAAGAAATGAAAGATTTAATGAGACTGTAGAAGAAGTAACAAAAGAGAGATTGGGAAAGAAGTTAGAGGTGGTTATTCGTATATATACGGTATTGGGCATTGTATTGTTTTTGTTTCCGATTTTGTCCTTCTTCTTTATTTTGTTATCCAGTAATGTCCTCGCCATTTGCCACGCGGACGCGTTGTCGCCCGATCCTCATTATCCGTTTTGTAGTCAACATTATTAATTGCCATTTCTTATTTTTCCATATTTAAATATATAATCCTTCCCTGCCAAAAAAAAAGTAAAAATAAGCCAATTTTTCACAGATTAATAGTTATAATTAACTTCGGTAAAAAATTAATTTAATTTAATTTAATTTTAGAATACACCTTCAAAAATCAAGTTTTGTTTAATGTAACTGATGATAATAGTAGAATTTGACGATCAAAATGTAATATAAATAAGAACAACATGATACAATATTGTATGGTCATTTTTTATGAAAAAAAAAAAGATTTATAATTTGAGATGAAGGAAGAAAATATACCTATTTAAAAATAAAATATCTAACTAGGTGTTTTTTATTCTCTTTGAACTTTGGAGTGTTATTCCGAAGAATTTGTTTTTTTTTGCTTTGATTTTGCCTCAAACGACAGAAGCCATGTTAGTCGGCCATATGTAAATGCTGATTTCTCAATTATTATCTTCTTGAAGTACGCGTGATGCTCCACAAACATCTTCTTTTATCCATGATTTGTAATTTTTCTAACTCTTTTTTTTTCCTTGATAAGTGTGTTTTTATTACTTTAACCATAGCTATTTTTGTTTCGTTACAAATATCGAGTATCTTCTCCAAAATATTCTCAAATCCAACATTATCAAGTGCTGCGGTAATTGATGAATCTACAAGCTGATAAATAACATCTCCAGATTGAAATTATCAGAGAACTCGAGAAACATATATTTTCGACTTCTATTTAATCCTCCACAGATATTATTATCAAAATAAGGATTCGATCTTGCTCGCAGGCGCGGGTTCAAGTGAGAACCGCGTTAAATTATGTAGCTCTGACAGCCGAGGACTTGTGTCGTGTAATAAAGCAAAAAATCCCCCTAGAAACTTGTCTCACTGAGGTGTTACGGTAATCACACTAGTGTACAAACCCATGTCCACTGCCGGTGTAGTTATTGCTATTAGAACATTTTATAGCGAAAAAGTAATGTTTGTATAGTAATACTCAATAGAAATATACTACTACTACTCGACTTCGAATATCTCTTTTTCAATAAAAAAAAAAAGATTCGATCTTATCCAAATGACACTGCTGCCGTGGCAAAGGTCGGCGCTTAAAATATTCACAAGTTGAAGGAACCGTGCACTGAATTCTGAAAACAAGAGAACAGGACGCAATCTTAACTGAGTTGGTTAATGATTTAAAGTTACTGGAAAATTCTCGTTAAAAGGGTTGGAAGTGTCCGCCACATTACGTTTGTTTGACGCATTGATACAGCGTAAGCGTAACTTCCTTGGTTGGTATTGGGATTCGGAGTCACCCATTCACCAGACGCCATTTATCCTTCAATTACCAAATTGGATAGCACTCATACACACACCTTTGGCATCCCCCTGCATTCAGTCTCATAAACCAAGAACTGAATCAATCATTCAAACCAAACCTCTGCCTTTGGCACATTCCATACGAGATTAAACTTGAAAACAGAGAGGACAGCAATACAAGAATTTCGTAATGCATTTCCAGACTTTATAATTCGAAGATTTGATTTGAAGCACTGGGATATTATTTCATCACCAGAGAGATCAAGATTTGTTCATACCCAATTCATCAGCAGGCCAACGTCTAAATAAGTAAAATTGGTCAAACCATGAGAGCACAAAGTAAATTTTTTTTCTCTTGTTGCTTTTTTTTTTCTTAGTATCTAACATTCATGCTTTAACTTGCATTATAATCTGAATGCCAAAAGAGAAGCTGTATGAACCAACAGTTGGTATAGTGCACAAAAAAAGCTACTGTAAACAAACTCAGAATAGTTGATACAGGTAATAATTTAAACATGTAGCTCAAACCCGGTTGTATCCCACTGACTTGCTGAAGAGGCGGCGGATGTATATGACTTGAAATGTACTTACAACAGCCAACAGCAAATACTCTCCAACTGTGTAGCCAATAACACGCTTTCTTGTGCTCTCATTTGCTGCAGAACCAATGAATAATCTGTTAGAAAGCAAATAAGAACACTTGGCTACTTTTCAACAAGATATGAATCCCTAATAACATTGTGGTCGTTATTTTGTAATAATAAAACAGAAGCAATGATGCACTAAACAAGTTTCAGCCGGAATTCTAGATTGTTAACACATGCAGTGCACATTTCACAATCACATGTTTTCACGTAAAAAGAAAGAGAAACCAGACATAGCAAACATCAGCTTACTGTGGCGGTGGCGAGCATCACGTGCTTTCAGGTACTTCTGCTCAGCTGTAACACTCTCCAGAGCTTCTCTAAGCTCAGCAATTTTAACATTAATTGGGTCCAAGTGCTCTGTAAAGAAGAACACAACAGCATCAAAATGAAGCTGCATAACTTTGACACGTTTACTTTCATTTTCCATTTAGGATCAATGCCACAAAACACATAATCCATTTCTAATGAACAGAGGAAGCAACATAGATTCCATAATCAAGGACGTACTCGATTTGACATATTATCAAGAATGAGCTACACTTACTGTACACAAACAATATAACAAACAAGGAAGAAGGGTACCATCTTTGGCAAGATCATGCTCATTGGGAATGTGGCCAACATGAATGTAGAAAGAAACAGTCTCTGGTGTAGAGTAGGGATTATGAAAACAGAATTTGTACATTCCGCTTCTCGGGGCCTTAAACTCGAATTTATCTCCAGATGTTCCCTTCACAGTATGAACCACATTACCTGCCGGAGACGAAACCTGCATCCAACATTCACATCCCAAATATCAAAATCCACAATTCACTCATGGCAATGTCAATATAAACACAGAGGACATGCCGTCTAAAAGCTAATGCAAAATCTGTAATTCATTCTTTCCATAATTTTCCAGGGAAAACCTAAGCAGCTTTACGACTTACTCAATTAAATTCCCTAATATGTTGATCCAAAAGACAGGTTTGCACATAATAAAATTATATAAGAAGAAAGATCTGAAAAACCTTGAGATCGAAACAGAACGATTCAGAGAAATTGAGAGGGCTTACGGTTAAATCGATACCAGGGTGATCGGAGCTCCAGAAAATGTCGTGATCGACGACTACGAAGTTTCCAGAAACGGTGTCGCCTTCATAGAGGACGTATTCGTATACGCATTCGACGTCGTTTACGGTCACCGAAAGAGAAGAGATATGGCCAATAAAACTCAGTAATAGAGCTGCCACCACGTAGATCTGCCTCTTGTCCATCTCTCTGTCTCTCTCTGTCTCAGATCCTTCTAGGTTTCGATTTCAACTTCTTTTGATTGTGGGTTTGATCTGCAATCAAATAGTTAGACGCAGATGTGATAAGGATGGGATGCGACGTCGTTCTGTTGGTCTACGACTCTGTCTACACTATTTTATGATCAAATATTTACCGACTTTCCACAGTTAATAAATACAAATAACTCTAATAAAATCATTAATTATCAATTACATTTTGGGTTAATTATTATTGAGTCCCTGAATTATACCGTAATCTTCTAGTCAGTCCCTCAATTTTGAAAGTCTCCTATTGGGTCCTTACTTATACACAATATCAGTCCAGAACAGGTCTTTAACACTTAATTTTAGTATCACAAATTCTGCACAGAACATTTATATACAAACTAGAAAAAAAAATATTATAATTAAGTATTAAACATTTGTTTTGGGTTGAATTTGTATGTAAGTAGAGACCTAATATAAGGTTTTTTAAAATTGAAGAATTGAATAGAAAATGACGGTATAATTTAGGAATGCAATAGTAATTAACCCTTACATTTTTAAGGGTAAATTATTTATTACATTTTGGTAAAGAATACCAAACTTAAATACTCTCTTTATATTAACTATTCTTTTTATTAGTAAAGAAGATTTTGTCTAAATTTCTTCTCCAATCCTCTCATTATTCAATTTTTTATCTCAAAAAATAAGATAAAAAGTGAGTTTGACTAGCTATATATAGCTAGTTTATTTCACTATTTATTTTAATTTCTCTCTTTATTAACTATACATTTCTTTCTATATTTTAATCTCTCACCATTAACTATATATTTTTACACCATATTTGTTTGTTATATTTAAATATATTACTAGTCCCAATAAAATAAAGAGTTAAATTTAAAGAGTCTATTAGAGTATTAAATAATTTTTTTGCTCTTTAATAATAATTACACTCTTTATTTATACAAAAATTACATATAATAAAGAACACTATTTAAAATGCTCTTAGAGAAAGAAGCACACAAAATTTAGAGTCTAGAGACTTAGGGCACCCACAATGCATTGAGCCTATTTGAGTATGATTGTCATATTACATTAGCTTTCCATTAACTTCTCTTTCCATTAAACTCTATCTCACTATCATTATACTCTTCTTTATACTCCATTATGGGACTCATACTCATTTTTCTCCTCATTTAATTTATTTAATATATAATTCACAATAAATAAATTTATTTAACATACTAAATTTTATACTTTAATGTAAAATAAATTGGACGTTCGAAATTTTATTTTAAATTAATTGGATAATTTTTTTCGTCTTCACTAGGTCCGAAACGATTCCAAATATATTTAACCAAGTCCGGACGAAATATTTTGCAGATACATTGGATATGGTAAGTTAAGAGAATTTTGGAAATTAGGAGGGGAAAATCATATAATTGGTTTTGAGAATTTGACGTATTTTTCGAATTTGGGATGTGGGAAAAAAATTGGTGTCGAGTGAGTAAATCTTAATAAAAAATGTTTCGGTTAAAAAATAACTACATTCGAAGTCCCAAAACAATAAAATACATTAGGCAAATGAGAAGAAAATATAATTGAAAATGAGATTATGTGTATTTATTAGGAAAAAAGAGAAAAATATAATTAAAATTGTGTGTGAAAAATAAATGAAGTGGAAATTAAGATATAAGTAGAAGAAATATATAAAAAAAAATAGAAGACAACACCTGCAAAGCTCAATGGACCCCACTGGAGCATGCACTCCATCTGAACGGAATGCATGCTCCGAGCATTCCCTGGAAGGAATGCTATTGAGCCCACATTGTAGAGACCTTAAGTCTTCTTTACCATCGGAGATCGTTTAATTTTATTAAGAACATTGCTCCTCGCCAATCCAATCACTAACAGGAGGAGGTGGGTTACAAAAAAATCAGGAGCCCAATTTTCAGCTTTTACAACTCTTGCATAGAAATCGGTTACTCTATTTGATTCTCTACCTATCCGACTGAAATCACAAAAAAATGAACCCACCCTTTAGAGCTCTTATGTGCTGTACTAACGCTATGAACTCCCACCTGGAACCGGCCATCTGCTCCACCAATACTTGAACAGTAGTTTTTGAATCAGATTCCACATTGATTTTCCCCCAACTATTCCTTGCTACTAATTGTAATCCTAGCCTGATTGCTTCCATTTCTGCTGCAAGGACCCCTTCTGTTCTCTTTCTCTCTGCAGCAAAATCCACCATCAAACCTCATGACTCTCATTCAAAAACATCAATGATATTCCTCCATGTCTCTATTTCTTAGATGCTGGCCTTCACAAAGATGAATGTGTTTTCTGTGAACATCAAGTGTGTTATTTACCAATTATATTTATATGAGAATACCAACAAGAACTTTAATTATGAGAGTTAATAATGTTTTGTAGTCTAAGAATATAATTTTTGGGTCTAGTTTAATTAGGTAAAGTAGAATTGTAATTTTATTAAATTTTCACTTGTTTTTATAATAACATTAAATTTTTACAACATATAAATTAAAAAGATAATAAAAAAATATAATAAGGTAATTACCGTTTAGTTTTACATGTTCACTATTTTGTACTCTTTATTTATGCTATTATTATTCTTTAAGAAATGAGTTAAATACACTAATTATGCAGTTAATTGACAAATAATTTTTTATTTCTCTTATTGCTAATTTAAATTAGAGTTGATATAGGCAAATTTAATATATATGTTTATAGAAAGTAACATCAAAGAAAGAGTATGACAATCTTTTAGTCATTATAACAAAAAAAAGGTAAGCTAGTAAGTTCTTATTACATAGAGTTCTTATTGGATAAATGATTAATTTGATGTAGATCACAAGTTTTATTTATGTATTTTGTGATTGTATAAAAGTTTTATATAAAGTCTATGTGTTTATTAAAATTAAAACAAAATAATGTCTTAAACATAATTATTCAATAATCTAATAATAAAAAGCTAGTATACTAAAATGAATTGTAACAAGTTTATTGTCAACATTACTCGGTCCTCATTACTCATTTTCTTACAAAAACATTTTCATATTGATAAAGCGTCTCTTAGCTTTAAAAATGGTTGACAAACCTCAAATCCAGACTCCAAAGGTGAAACTAAATTAAAAATAAAGAACCTCGGTTCTTTGTGTCGGTTTGGCTTATGTCCTATTTTTATAAGACCATAATAGTGATGTATTCATTGAGCAAACATATGGTGTTGAGAATGACGTAATCAGGATTCTGGGTTGAATCTTAGTTACGTTACCGTTGAAGATTCAACATTATTTTTTGGTCTTTTGTTTAAAATTCTTTTCATTGAATAGATCAATAACAAAATTAAGTTCATTCAAATTAATTCATCTAGTAATTAAAACCATCAAAATATATATATATATATATATATATATAAGTTAGGGAGTTTTTTTTCAGTTTTTGACAAGTGGTTATTTATGTGTTACTGATCGGCCCAACTTTCCCGAATGTCCACCATCGGCCCTTTCCCTTTCTGGGTCTGGTTTTTTCGCGTCGTTTCAGTCGTCGTGGTCGACGGGAAAGAAAGAAATTCATGAATGCTCTTTTGGGAACATGTAGAATAATACACCTACCGAGACGAAAGCCAAAGGTGAGTCTCGTTGCTGGACGCATCGAATCGAAAAAAGATCTCAGATTAACATCTTGATACACTGATTTACCATAATAATAAATAGAGTCAATGGTGAAATATTCCCCGAGCAAGCCAATCTCCAAGTGGAGGATTGTAGCTCTAGATCCGGGATCATCTAGGGCAGCAGGTACATTATAAAGAAAGAAGATAGATTCCCCTCCCGAAGATCAGTCGGCTATCCAATTCCCCATATGGGTTGGCTATCCAGTTTGACATGTATCCTCTTATATAATTGGCATGTAGACTTTAGTTTTGTTTCAATGCTTTTATAAGATTTCTCCTATTTTTGACAAGTGATTCTTTAGCTAATTGGCATATATAACATTATGATATCATCATGTCAAATACATCTATATATAAGTTACACCCACCTAGCTATTTATTTCCCCCAAATTACTATTTAATTATTTGTTTTTTCACTAATAATTTTTACCTTCCTTTATTGTAGGTTTGTAACCATACTCTAATCAACTTTAAAAAAATGGAATGGTTTATGGCCTCCTCACTTTCCTTATTCTTCGTTAGCCGAAATCTGTATGTCTCTCTTTTTTCTTTTTTAAGTCCAATGAACTCCCCGGAAATCATGTCTCTAAATCTCTTTTCCTCTCACATCCTCCTCTTTTTTTTTTTTTATGGATATTGTTTCTCATAGCCTTACCACAACCTAAACCAATGCCCGCTCCTCACCACCAACGTTGTTTTCTCCGCTCGCCATTCATCATAAAAGCATTGTTAATAAAGATTACCGTCTAGAGGCTCCAAAAATTCAATAGTAAGCTTTGGGGTTTTCATATTTGCAAAGAGTTTTAATTGAATATTTGATTAAAACTAGTTTGTGTTTCTGATTATTTGAAAAATTGAAGCATGGGGTGACGTTGAATGATAGGTTACGATCCAGGTTCTTTTTTTTTTCAAGTTCTCAGAGCCGATGCCTCGGAGTTGTCACTTAGGTGGGAGGATAAGGCTTCTGCAACTAATAAAGATCGACCCAGTTTTTTGATTGGTCAGATAATGTTGATATAAGTCTCTATACAATAGGTGAAGTCCGTCATTTACTTTTGCGTGCACAACTCGTGTGCCTTTGTAGTTGTTTATATTCATATTGTACAAGCGATGACAATTTCAGTTTTAAACGTTCCAGGCAGCATATGATGATCGTGGAGCTAAAGGAGAAGATTTTTGTATATAAATTTTTAGATTTGAAGCTGTTGCACCTGATTGAGACGATTGTAAATCCGAAAGGGCTCTGTGCGATTCCACTATGTACATGGTCTAGATGTTATTGTGTTTATTAATTATTTACATTGCCATTATCTATGCACAAGTGTCATTTATATTGTTGAAACATTGTCTTTTGATTCTTAATGTATTTTGTTATATCACGAGTATATAATACACTAGAAAACTTTTATCCATAGAATTGAAGGACCGTGATTTTCGATCCCATTTGTATTTGCAGCAGGTAATATGACTTATTTGAAGTCTAAGCATGTTTTGAATCCAAAATTTTATCTGAGTCTTGAGTTTTATTTAATCCAAACTGAAGGCAAATGAATCATTGTCGCAAAAATGCTTATAAAGTAGAGCAAACAGCAAATGAACAAGGATTGATAATGCAATTCTTGACCAGTTGAGCAAGTTTAAATTATGTGCTTCCCATATTTGGTTTTATCCCTCCAAATTGGAGGAAGAAAGTACCAAATAACATGAATGAAGCTAGAAATGAGCTAGAGATTGACGAAGCCAACTACAGGATTAGAATGTTAGTTTTCATATTGGAAACTTGAGAGACTTGGAAGCATTGCCATAGAAAAGCCAAGAAATGTTGTTTCGAAATAACCAACAGTAAATGAACAATGCTTTTGAGGTTGATGCGTCCAGGTTGATTTTGTCTATTTTCAATGTAACTATGTAAGAGCAACGATTACCACCAGAAGTTTTTTTCTTTTATCTAGGATCACCACCGAAAATTTAAATAGGAATAATAGTTTTTTAATTAAATGAAAAAAATATAGATATCTAAGATCACATCGAATGAAGTTTATGTTGAGTGCAATGAATTTTTCTTAAAAATTTACTTCCTTCATTGGAGAGTGCATTCAGAAAGAGGCTGACAACACTCTTAAGTTTCCCATACATTTTTAAGCTTCCCACATCATTCATTGTCTCCATATTTGTCGAACTCAGTACAAATATCTTTTTTTCAGTTTTTGGTGTAAGAAAAGTAATTTGTATATTGAGTTTATTATTTATTGTTAATTTTGATAATTATTTCCTGACTAAAATAATTAGAGGACTACAACTTAGCGTGTATAACACGGGCAAAATGCTAGTTTAATTAATTCAAGTCCGTTCAAACAAAATTTAAGTCCATGCAATCACTAAATCATCAATTTAGCAATCCTAAAGCGCATCCTACTTAATTTAAATGACAATTTCATCAACTCGTAAATTCAACAATCTCTAGCATTAAATCAATAAAAACTGAAATTCTTGTTAAAAAGGAAAAGGTGTGCCTTTCGACTTACCACACGAGCTCATAATCTAGTAAACCAATGTAGTTGAAAACTAAAACACTTGAACTGAACGGTATGCTTAATTGAATCGAATCTAATGGTTAATCGAATTTGTTTCAGGGTGAAAAATTTGTAGAGGATAATGTGGGTAGAGTGGAGGTATAGAGGAGCTGGGATTACTTTGGTGTATATGCACAATCTGTTTGTTTAGGTGGTTTTATTCACAAAGGGCTTAGGTCTGACTAAATGGGAACAAATAAAATAAATTGATATTAATGTCACAGGCATGCATCCAAGGTTTACATGCTCTGTCATTTCTTCTTCATTAGGGAAATGACATAACAATATTTTTATATGCTTTTAATTAATTATTACACTTTCATTGTAACTTGCCACAAATTTTAAATTTAATTTTCTTGATGATTCATGTTTAATTTCCAGGGACAACCAAGAGTAAGCACCTGGATAATAAATCATTGACTCTGATATTGAATCCAGAGGACTTGAAAGCAATCGGTGGTAATGCTCAAGAATTACTAGTACAAGTTTGTTAATACCCCACCACCAGCAATTAAATAATGCTCTAGAATCCATGCATTCTCAAGGACTACTCGTCTCTGGCAATTGATTAGACTTTACGATCAAAACAAAGAGTCTGCGATCAAAATGCCAAGGAGACATATTGATGTAATATCTAGTAATTAACGAGCGAAACAGAGCCTTACTTTCTTCATCTTTTTCATTGATTCTTTCTTCACTGGAAATATCATTACTAGAAACTACCGAGTCTTTGTTATTTGAACATAGATTTTCCTGATCCTCCAGGGCTTGGGGAAATACATAAGAATGTAGTAGAGGAATGTTCAAAGCACAAGTCCAGAACACAGAATTAGCCCTGCACAGATCAATCAATGATAGCAGGCACCATGATTGGACGTGCAATGATAAAAGTTAAAAGACCATAAAAATTCTAACATAAGAAAGAAGTAATTTTAAACAAACATACCAAAGGAAATCTTCCAAAGTAGCCTCACTGCCCAAAGAAGCAACAGGAAAACATCTCAAATTAGGAAGCAGTAGATAATGCTAGCATCAACTCATGACGTTATCTAATTTACACCAAATACTAAAAAACAAACAGCTAAGCGTGCTGCAGTAATGAAAATTTCATCGTCATTTCATAAAGAACCACAAACCTAGAGAAGTTTTTTCTTTGACCATTCATAAAGAAGATAATGAAAACAGAAGAAACCAAAGTCATTACCAACTTTCTGAATCTCCATCGAAAATTAGAAGTTTCTTCACCGGATGCCTTCCTTTGCCATTGATGTGATTTGGGCCAAAGGCCAATCAAGCCTATTAGTGCAATAAAGTTCTATCAGAAATTCGATCCGAAGTAATAAGTCAAGTCCACAAGGAAGGATCACTCTTTAAAGAAGCACATTTATTATATGTATTCTAAAACAGAAAGAGTAAATCATGAAAAATTTGATGTGACGTTCAAAATTCAAATGGATATACTATCATAACTCATTAGGTCTACCTATTATCTCTATAAATAGCACTCACTTACCTTGGAAAAAGATATCCTTTCACTGCTAAAAAAACTTTAGAGTTGGAGTGATATTAAGAGTACAACCATTGATCTCTGACTGTACTTATTTTATAAGATACACATGAAAATTTTAAAGACTTTATCATTATTTTAGACAACAACAGTCATCAAAGAGACACTGCAAACTTTTCTTCTGTAACATAAATCTGTCATTGTGGCATATGCTGCACGGACAAGTTTAAAGAGCCGATCTGCCAACACTTAGGTTCATTCCCATGAACTATAACAAATGATATAGTACCGCATGGAAAAGAAGAGCCAATGATTCACGGGCTGAATGGCACTATTCAAGCTGTGGCTCAAGGCAAACAATAACTTCCCCAAAAAAGGTACTATTCAGGTCTAAAGCGGAACCAGAGCCAAAAGACACACGCAAGCACATAATTGCAGCATGGAAAACGAGACTTGTAAACAAAGATGTTCCCCTGCATAAAAATCAATGTGGGCTTTTTTCTTAATTTATAAAATTCAACATTGGCCATTCGGCATCCAGTAGCGACATATTACTATCATCTAAAACTAAGCTGTAATTTTCAGCGAAAATCCTGCCATCGTTATCCATATATTATGATCATCTCAAGATACATTAAAAGGGAAATAAAATCATCTACTGTATATTGTAAAAGATAATTTGGGAATTGTTATCCATGATAATAAAATAAAATCATCGTTATCCATATATTATAATTTTGACGTTCAAATACATCACTGATTTTAAATTTTCTTTAGTTAGTATTGATTTTGTTTGGAGTACAAAATTAAAAGAAATTTGATCTATCCCATCCTAATTTTATAAGTGTAAAATATATTTATATATTATAATTATATTTATTTAAAATATAATTTAATTTTATATCACACATAAATCACATGCATTGCACATGTACAAAACAGTGGTAAATTAAAAAATTCGAACTTTCTAATCAAAAACCCTAGCAAGCCACCCCTATCATAATTCAATTCACGCTTCCCTCATATCACATCGATCATCTAGTTAAAATTCTAGTTCTAGTATAATGTCTTGTTACTCCTACGTAGGGGTGTTGCCGATTCCGGAACCGGCGATTCTAGTTTGTCAAATGTGATAACTGGAGTCGAACCGTGGTTTTTACGGTTTGGTCCGATTTTAGTTCTGTTCGATTTCGGTTTCCATTTTAACCGGTTTTGATCGGTTTAATCGTCAGTTTGATTTCGGTTCGGTTTCTTGTTTTCTTTTTTTTTTCAAAATTTTGTTTTTAATCTGTTATTTTATCCCGCCAATTGGTTTGTAAATTTTGTTATATTCAATAATTAACTATAATACCAATAATACATTTTATTCCAAAGATTTTTTTAATAATTTTTAAACAAATTAA
>CAODLS010272631.1:0-19623 GCA_948243855.1 Flueggea neowawraea | reverse complement strand
TGCAATATTTGTAGTTTTTATACTTGTGCTTGAATGATATATGTGTAGAGATTTTTGGATTTGATTTAATGACTTGTATGATTTGATTATTGTTGTGATTGGTCATCATAATGATAGTTTTAACAAGCCTATTAGAAGGACTGAAAGGAAAATATTAGGTGAGGTTTACATGCATTAAACTTGTTGGGTTAAATAATAGACATATTATTGCTTACAAGTTGTTCGATGAAATTCTCGAATGAACCTAATGAGTCTAGTTTAGTTAGGTGAGGCCGCAAGGTCCCTCCTAATAAATTTAGACATAGCCTAGATGAACTTGAAAGATGCTTTAGGCAATAATAGTGAGAGAACACTCAATCCCTTATACCATTCATAAATGTAGTAATTAGTAGTATTGGTGGAAGTCTCGAAAGTCATAATGTTTCTGTTATTCTTGTTTGTTAATTTCATGTGTTACACTATTAAAAATACCCAAAAATCAACTCATTTTATTTTCTTGGATTTTATTTTATTTCAAGAAACGACCACATTTAGTCTCGTTCTTGTGGGTTCGACACCTTAGGAATACTCCAAAGATTTTTATTATTTCATCGACTATCGTGCGCTTGCAATAACACCGATAAGAACTTGGCTTTTGTTTTATCTTTGATGAATAATGAATTTTCTTTGTCTTTCGAGAATGATAAAGTAGATTTGTGGTACTTATTATGGCTCTGGTTTTACCAGAGATGGTTTTATTGTTATGGATTTGGAGTATGTAAATAACAATAATGCTAGTTTTTCTTATGTTGCTTCTTCATCTAATCGAATAAGTGATGTTAATATTTGGGACGCAAGGCTCAGTCACATTGGCCAAAATTGTATGAGTCATCTAGCGAAAACAGGACTGTTAGGTAATTTACAACAAGTCAAATTACCAACTTATGAGAATTGCCTTAAGGGAAAACTTTTGCGAAAACCATTTGGTAAAACCACATGATCTGAATATCCACTATAACTTATCCATTCAAATGTTTGTGGACTAATGAATGTGAGGGCACATCATAAAGCATATTACTTCATCATATTCATAGATGACTATGAATGTTATGTTCACATCTATCTGATTTCATATAAATCTGAAGCATTGAGTTGTTTTAAGAGTTTTATGATTTTAGTTGAAAGTCAACTAGATAGGAAAATCAAGACCTTGAGAACTGACCATGGTCGAGAATACCTATTTGAGGAATTCAAGGCATTGTGTAATAAAAGGAGAATTGAACACCAGTTATCCATCCTTAGGACCCTACAACAAAATGGTGTTATGGAGAGGAGAAATAGAACACTCCTTGATATGGTAAGATCAATGATGGCAGAAGCCAATTTACCAATCTCCTTTTGGGAAGATGCATTGTTGATGACAATGTATGTCCTAAATCGCGTTCTATATAAATCCGTTGCCACCACACCTTATGAGATGTGGACAGGTCGCAATCGCAACCTATCTTACTTGAGGTCATGGGGTTGTGCAACCGACGCCCATGATACCTCTAATAAGCATGGAAAGCTTGGTCCCAGGGGTAGAAAATGAATCTTTATAAGATATCCTGAAACCTCAAAAGGATATGTCCTAGTGGGAGAGTAAGATGATGGCACAGTAACCGAGTATGAATCTCGACACATCACCTTCCTTGAAAAAGAATTCCCAATATTGGGACAAGTGAGTAAGGACTTCACTTTTTATGAAACTAAAGACATTTAACATTCCAGATCATTCCATCTGAGTAAGAGAGATTTTGATGCTGAGGATGAAGGTTTAGACCTTCCACCTTTGCCTAGTACGGATTTTCATGATCCTAACTCAAATGGGAGTATGAATCCTATGTTAAGTAGGAGTGAGAATCTTTTTCCCAATGGGAGTATACCAAACTTGGATGAATACATGCGATTCATATATCAAGAGGCTGAACTGCCATATAAGTCGGCGAGAGCTAAAGTTCCACGAAGATGTTTTTCAATAGAAGAATCGACTGAAACTTTCTTAACTATAATCCCACTAGAAGAGGAAGCACCCACAAGCATGCAAGAGGTTCTGGAATCTCTAAACAAGGAAGAATGGATTAAGTCAATGAAAGAAGAAATGTCATCTATGAGTTTGAACCAATTGTGAAAATTGGTTGAACTCCCTAAAACCCGAAAGGCTATTGGGAATAAGTGGGTACATACAATTAAATATGGTGTTGATGGCAAGCCCATCAAGGGGAAAAGTCCCTTAGTTGCAAAGGGGTTTACGCAGCAGAAAGGGATCGATTACGATGAGACCTTCTCACATGTTGTAAGATTTGCCTCGATAAGGTTGATTTTAGGATTATTTGCTGCTATGGACCTCGAGTTACATCAAATGGATGTAAAGATTGCATTCCTCAACAGGGAATTGAACAAAGAAATCTATATGGTATAACCTGATAGTTTCTTAGTTCTTTGAAGCAAGCATAAAGTTTGCAAGCTAAATAGATCTATTTATGGCCTCAAGCAGTCTTCTAGGCAATGATATGTTCGCTTTTATGAGGCAATTATCTCATTTGATTTCAAGATGATCGATGAAGACCATTGTGTCTACCTTCAACACTCGAGAGATAAGTTTGACATTTTAACGTTATACGTTGATGACATTCTTGTTGCTAGTAATGACCTAACCTATATCAATAATGTCAAGGACTAGTTGTTGACAAAATTTGAAATGAAAGACATGGGAAATGCAGATCCTTAGGGTTAAAATATCAAGGGATCGATCTAAGCGATTAATAACTCTTTCACAAAAGGGGTACATCAATAAAGTCTAAGAGTGCTTTAACATGCAAAATTACAATCCAACCCCTATAGCTAAAAATCATGAGCTAATCCATAAGAAGTGTCCACATATGGTGGCAGAGAAGGAACGAATAAAGATAGTTCCATATACCAAAGCCATTGGTTGCCTTATGTACGTAATGATGTGTACAAGACTCGATATCTGCTTTGTTGTTGGTTTTTTAAGTAAATTCCAGTCAAATCCTAGAAAATTACACTGGCAAGCAGTAAAACGTGTTCTAAGATACTTGAAGGGAACTGCTGATTACGCACTATGTTATCAAGGAAATGATATGCGCTTAAAAGGATACACAAATACAGAATTGGGCGGAGATGTGGATGAGAGAAAATCTATATCTGGATATACATTCGTGCTTAACAATGGAGCAGTATCATGGAGAAGCAAGAAATAGACATGCGTGACATTATCTATTATGGAATCTGAGTACATAGCAATGCCTTTCGCAGTGCAAGAAGCTGTTTGGTTGAAAAGGTTTCTTAGCCACCTAGATCTAATTGCTTCTCAAGAACTCTTTGACTATTTATAGTGATAGTCAAGTATCGATTGCTTACTTCAAGGACCCTAAGTACCATGGAAGGACTAAGCACATCGAGATTAATTATCATTTTGTTAGAGATCTAGTTGCACGAGGAGAGGTGAATTTAGAGTATATTCCTACGTGAGAAATAATTTCAGATTCATTTACTAAACCAATAGCTAAATATGATTTCATCAGTCATGTTGCCTTTCTAGAACTGCGTAGGATGTAAATTGATTCTCTATATTCCCTTGTTATGTTTTGAGTCCATAAATAAAAAGCATATTTTATATGAAATTCATTGTTTGTAATACACATAAGAATGTTGCGAGTAAACATTTTTTTAGTAAAAGAGCATGTTGGGCAAATAAATAACCACTTGCACGGGTATTTACCTTAGTCTTGCAATTTGTGAGGCAAGTACTAAGATGAGGCTGGTTTTGAACATGAAGTCAAGAGCATGTTCATAATTGTGAATCCGTATGCAATTTGCAATTGTGAGGTCATTGTAAAGAGACAAGATGAGTCGTATGGTAAGACACGTACGCCATAAGATAAGTTCCTATATTGATCATCAAATGATCATACACTAAAACTGAGAGTATTTTAGCGTATTCTGATTAAAAGCCAGAAGTAATCCTGTTATAAAGTTATGGGTAGATTAAGGTTAAAATGGTGAAATAAATTTTAACTAAAACTTATGTGTGGTGTTAATAAAGTTATAAACATGCGATCCTCCAAAGGAAGGGTAAGACACCACAACACATGATCATATTATGTATACTATTTACGACCATAGAGATGGAAAAGTTTATGAAAGCTGGTCTCGCATTTCATAGTGTGAGACCCTACCGTGAACATACGGTTCTCGATGGCTAAGCCCTTAAAACTCTCAACACATTTGAAGCACTTAGCTGAGTTAGTCTACTTTAGTGTATTGTTAATGGTCATGCCTGATTTGACCAAGTATGATACACTGGGCAAGTGAACTTGACTAAGGTCAATCATTTGGTGTAAGAGGGGAAGATAATTTTTATGACGCATTCACACTAGTCTCAATGTTTGCATAGGCACCTATCATTGCCAGTCATGATATGTGAACATGAGTAAAACTTCCTTGAGATCAGAATTGCAAGCAAAAGTAGTGGTTGTGAAAAAAAATCTAGGGAAAGGCATAAATAATTTTTTTTATAGGTTAAAGCTTGTATTGAAGACACAACATCATTAAGATCTGTTAGTCAAGATCGTTGTACTACCCTAATAGGAGTATAATGTTTGTATTATTGACGTATATTGGTCGCGCGGTCTATTTTCCTATATGATGAAGACATCGAGCATGGTTATGAGAGTGCTAACCATGATTAAATGATGATATACTATATCATCATGTGTAACTGGGAGATGTTGGAAAACCGGGTCTGCCCATTACGCTAATGGGTAGAGCCCCGGTCCGTCAGTTTTTTAGTTAACTAAAGAACCCAACCAAATAATTGATATTGGTTATGGGCTTCCCAGCTGGACTAAGTGAGCCTAACTGATAGTAAAGCCTATGTAGTAAATATCCTCCTTATCAAAAACAGATATGGAAAGCACGATAAGAAGTAGAAAAAAAATCACATTTTTTTTGCTCCATCTCTTGTACGTCTTTCTTCTCTCTTTCTCTCTAGCTGTTGTTTTCATGTTCTTCAACATAAGAAAAAATAGAAGAAAATGGGATTTCTTCTAGAGCTCAATCCAGTCTCAAGAAGGCTCTTAGATGGCACAATCATCAACTGTTCTCATCCCAGAAGACTGTAGTTCAGTTGTAGAGGCTTGCAGAGATCATATTCCTTATGTTGTTCAATGTTGTTCTTACTTGTTTAAGGTAGGCATTCGACTCCTTGAACATTACTGATAGATATTTTGTTTGTTGGTATGTTGTTTGTTCACTTTCACTAAAATTGACTCCAATAAAATCATATACGTTGTCATCATCTTTTGCAGCTAATAAACCTATCAGTGATCTAAAAAAGTCCAAGCGAAGAATAAACTTTTTTCTCCCCTTTCTGTGATCGATTATCCTTCTCATTTCTCAATGAACAAAACCTTTAATACACAATTCAACTAACGAGACCAGTAGATGGTATTTTAAAATGATGTGCAAAACTGTAATACCCCTTCATTCTGACTAAATTTTCTATAGCAGTTTGTTTGATTTTGAATGTTCAAGATGATGATTAGATGTTTGATAATGGTGATTAGGAGTTGAATGATGTCTTGAGGTGTTCATTAAGTGTTGGAGGTGTTTAATAATGATATTTTCTATAAGGTTGGGTGTTGTTGAGTCCTGAGAATAATGAGTAGTGGAGAAAATACTTGGAGTTACTCTAGCTAAATTGACCCGCGGATAACTCGAGTTATATGGGGGTTGTTTAACTCGATTTAGAGGAAATGTTAACTCAAGTTATATGATGGTTGGATAACTTGAGTAAGCCTATGTGTAACTCGAGTAAGCCAAGGTCAGGGGTCGATTCTGGGTAAATTTAACTCGACTTAGAGGAAAAATAACTCGAGTTAGCCATTGAAATTAGTTGAACAGCATCATTCTTGAGCATCGGGTCTATTTATACCCACCCCGACCCTCTTTCATCTTCATCCTTTCCTCTGCCATTTCTCACCCAAATTCACTCACATCACTCCCATTTTGTCCCTCCAACATCTCTTAATCATTTTTTTAGGTAAGATCAACCTTCTTTCATCATTTTTACTTCATTTTCATGCTTTGATTTCTTCCATCATATTCTAGGCGGAGAATGCTTTAGGGTTTGGATTTTTCTATTAATTTTGAGTTGTTAGAAGCTAAAGAATGTTAGATTAAGTTAGCAAGAACTTAGAGGAACATGATTTAATCTTTGGTTTTGAGGATTTAAGCATTTGAACGAAATGGGTTTGTTTCATGGCTTGGGTGACAATTTTTATCGATTTTGAACTAATTTCTAACTAAATCTGAGTTTGTTTTTCATGTATCTAGTTGGGAGGGACCTAGATAAACATGAATCTATGAGGACTGTGAAGATTCGATGTGGTATTGTTGATGGGTCTAAGAAATCCAAATTTTTAATTGCAATTTCTCGATGATTTTGAGTTTAATTGTTAAAGTGAATGTTGGATTCATATTTAGGAGGTTGATATTGAGCAATGTAGGTGATTAAAAGTGATTTTTATAGGTTGAATCAAGTGATTGGTCGAATTTGAAAATCTGGGTAAGTGACTTACTCGAGTAAGCACTTTGGCTAAGTCGAGTAAGCCAGAGCAGTCATAACTCGAGTAAGCCTTTGGCTAACTAGAGTTAGCCATGGTTCTGAGGGACAAAAATATGATTTTTGTATTTTGGTATTTTTGAGAGATTGAGGATTAATTTGGAGATTCCGTTTTCTTGTAGGACTTTTTGGTAATTAGAGAATGCTTTGAGGACTAACTTATAAAATTCAAAAATTTTGAGGACTAAAACATAATTTTACAGAGGTCGAGGACTAAATAGTAAAATTTTTGAGATGTTTGATTTTCGAGGCGAGGGCCTTAGACCTTTATTCGAGATAGGTTTCTTTGAGTTTATGTCAGCATTTGCATTGCATGCATTTTGGGTACTGCTACAGTACCAACATTATAATTTTGATTATGCTTTTGTAACTATTTCAACTTCGTGTTTTGTTCAGTACGATCTGCTAGCCACCGGTGGTGCATGATTAGACCATCGAGCTTGGATAGCCAAGTGAGTGGATGGCATCTTAAGACACATAGCATGTGTCTCTTTAACTTATATATTTTTGTTGTGCTACGACCATAGCATATAATACAGAATTACTAAAGGATTGGTAAATCTTAAAATTTAATTATGTGAAACCCTCTGTGATGAAAATACATTTTGAAAACCATGATGTCTGCGATTTTTGAAATAAATATCGAGTTTGATATTTATTATAATTTCTGAAAAAATACACTGTTTTGGGATTTTAATCCAATTTCTGCAGTAATTATTTTGTGTTGATTTCTGAAAATCTTTCTGATATAATTTTTTTTTGAAAATATATATGTGTATATATTTTTGAATTATGATTTTCTTTGATGATAAATAATCGGTTTTGAACTTAGAAATATATATTGTATCATATATATTTCCTATTGTTTTGATATGCTTGCGAGCACGACCGTTTGTTTTTGATTTACTTATATGGTATATGTTTTTGGATATGAGGGATGCCTAGCCACAGAGTACGTAGCCTTTGGAGTGTTATCATTTACTGGGTTATCACCTCCTTTCTTTTGTTCTGCTTTGCTCATGTTTATTTTACCTTACATGTGATTTTTTTGATTGCGATCTTTCGCATCCGATACTCAGTGAGGTATTTTGGAGTTAGGGTCAACGCCCTTTTGATCAGACCCTATTAGCTATTTTGTTAGTCACTTCACACTGGGGTATTGTGGGTGCTTGGTTTTGTAATCTTATTCGGCATTTAACATGTTTTATTGCTTAGAATTGTTTACTATTATTATTCTATTATGAAAAAAATATATGTTTTAAGAATAACTTGAATTTCCACTCACTTATTGAATTAAATGTTTCTTCAAAAAAAAAATTCGCAACACTATTTGGGTATAAGTTTTGTTCTCGAGGCTTGTGTGAGATGAGTTAGGCTCTCATAGATGGTTTGCGTCATACGCCGGTCATGGTCCGAAAATGGGTCGTGACAAAAATGGTGTCAGAGAATTATGTTTTGTGTTGTATGGGTCAGTTATAGAACTTAGGTATCTTTGATCGAGTATGTTTGATTTGACTTTGTATACTCTCTTATTTGTTATCTTGGTACTGTGGCAATGATCGACAATCTGACTTTTGTATATGCATTTTGTTTGTTGCAATCCTAGATATGGACTCACGTTTAGAGTGGCCACCTAGGGTAGCTGTTGAGGCCACTGATCATTTTGTAACGGATTAGAGGGATTCGCGTAGTCGTTTGGAGGTTGAGGCATCACCTCTTCCATCGCAGTCTCAGAGTGCCCCTTAGGCGGATGTTTTTTAGCGCATCTATCAAAGACTTGACCATATATCAACGGTCCTCAAGAATGTGAGCACGAGATATTTTGAGCTATCTCATAAGAAGAGTAAGACTAGAAAGTTAGTGAGTGGCCACCTGGGCTAAAGCTAGAGTAGTCAGCCAGTAGGAGGGCGTAAATTTCCCACTGGAGGTGCTAGTCGAGGCAGATTCTTGAAGTACACTACGTGTGGGAAGAGGCATCTCTGAATGTGCAATAAGGCCTCTAGCAGGTGCTTTTCTTGCAGGCAACTAGGGCATAAGGTAGTCAAGTGTCTTTTCAACCTTAGGATGGGAGTTCAAGTAGGTCACATATGGCTCAGGGCTCGAGTGCCGATAGCACTGGTACCATCTCTTCTACTAAATATCTGCATATGTTTTCTTTGCCTTTAGCGTTACATTGCATGTTTGTCTGATTTCATTAGACCTAACCTAGTAAGCGGAGGTAATAGTGCATTTGATAAAGGAATTTGGTGGAGCTTTCCTTATTCCTTGGTTTGAGATCTTAATTGATTTTGAGGCACTAAGAAATTGTTGTAGTACCTCTTTGAAGGTGTGATTTAGTGGATTGGATATAACGAACGTGGTGATTCTCTAAATTGATTTGAGGTTGGAATACCTGCATTTGGGTTGCTTGATGTGGTTGAGGTTAATTCCTTGAATATTTGAGGTTTATTATGTCACATGAAACATAATTCATGATATTGCTAAGTATTAAATATTTGAGGAATTAACGGATCAGTCCGGTAATGATTGATGATAGATTTATGAGTTAAATCTATGTGGTGTATTGGAGTTAAATTTGTTAAGATCAGGATTTAAATTCATAATATATAAGTATTACTTGGTGTTAATTGGAGTGAGACAGTGTTTGGAGTACTACATAGGTTGGAGTGCTAATAGAATAGGTAATGGATTCTTCTATGAATTTATCTATTGATACACGAGGAGATGTAATCATTATTATTTGGAAATCTACCAATTCAAGAAATGAATAATATTGAGATCGATATTTTGATCCTATAGACTTTTGAGGAGATTCAGTTGTGCAGTGAATGCTTATTGACATTGATATGTGATCTATGGAAGTTACCATTGAATATGCTGGTACAATAGCTTACATATAAAAGTTAAATGTGATTAATGATTTGGTGACAAATTCACTTGATGATTTCCGGTAATGACTGTTGGTATGATCATCTCATTGATTGATGACTTTGTTTAAGGTGAAACAATTATGATAAGAGATATTTAATAAATAATGTATGTAAGAAGACAATAAGAAATTTTGAGCAGAATTGAGGAAATACTTTGGAGTCAATTTATAGTTTGACTTATATGGTATAAGTGACCATAAATTTTGACGCGATCTGAAGTCGATTGTGGGCATGTGGATTGACTTACAAATTGACTTGATTTGGACTATGAGAATTTGATATATACAATTTATACTTTGGAAGCACTTATGATATCTTTGTTAGTAACAATTGACTATGTTACATTCTTTTGTGTTCTCTGATTTTAGATAGCTTGAATTTGGAATTGTGATTTAGTTTAGGTGACCTTTGTTAAGAGATTGGGCTTGTGGAATTGATACCATTCTTTGCAAAACAATGTGGAAATGATCAGTAGTTTCCCATGATTGCAGATTAAGGTTTTGAGATACTTTTGGGGTTTAAGAACTTGGATTTGAACTATCAAATTTCATGTTTAGTTCCTTTGAGGATATTTGGAATGATTGCCAGATTTTTTTTGATTTGGTTTGACCTTGGAAATCATATACTGACGAGTTAAGTTTGTTATAGTGCTTATGCTACCTTTGCTAGTAACATTTGAATCTATTTCATCTTCTTTGATTTTTATGGTTGTAGTCTGAGTTGGATTGGCTTTTACATCTCTAAACTAGATTTTTGGCTGATCTTCCCTTTTGCAGTTTGGTTTCCAATTTGAATTGCCTTCCTTTTTGCTCCACGTACTTGGTAAGTATCAAAACTTTCCACATTTGATTTTTGTTAAGCAATTGAGTTTGTACTTTCTGATATTTGATTCTTTGAGCTTTAAGGATATGTTTCCTTGTTTCTTTATGTCCTTGTAAGTTTTGACATTCCCTTTTTTTTTTGGAATTTCGTTCCCGATTTGTTCCTTGCTTTGTCATCATTGGCAGTTAAGGCTAGTCTTAGTCTTTTCTCTCTGTTGAAGCTTCTTTGAGTGTATCATAAAAGCACCAGTATAATAATTTGCAGAATAGCCATATGCATCTATTTGATTCCACTGATTTTTAGGTCTGCTTCTTTTAGGTCTTGTCTATGCATCCTGCTCTGCATATTTTGCATTTTCAGAATCTTTGATACATGTTCACATATTTGGCTCCAAGAGAGTTTTGCTCCAGTGAGTTCTCAGTTAGTTCCTCTATGATGGCTATATGTAAATTCTGGATTTTTGGTTCTAGTCTGGGGACTAGATTTGATTTCTGGTGTTTGGATGTTGGAGATTGATTTTGACAAAAAAAAATTAGTTGTTTTGGTGCTTAGCGCATTCTGTATACTTTTTGATCTACTTTCAAAATTAGAGGATGAATTTCTTTTAAGGGGGGAAGAATGTAATACCCCGTTCGTTCTGACTAAATTTCTTGTAGCAATCTGTTTGAATTTGATCTTGAATGTTCAAGATGATGATTAGGTGTTTGATAATGGTGATTAGGAGTTTAATGAAGTCTTGACATGTTTATTAAGTGTTGGATGTGTTTAATAATGATATTTTCTATAAGGTTGAGTGTTGTTGAGTCCCGAGAATAATAAGTAGTGGAAAGAACACTTGGAGTTACTCTAGCTGAATTGACCCGAGGATAACTCGATTTAGATTTTGGATAACTCGAGATATATGGGTGCTGTTTAACTCGAGTTAAAGGAAATGTTAACTCGAGTTATATGATGGTTGGATAAATCGAGTAAGCCAAGGTCATGGGTCAATTCTGGGTAAATTTAACTCGAGTTAGAGGAGCAATAACTCGAGTTATCCATTGAAATTAGTTGAATGACATTGTTCTTGAGTGTCGGGTCTATTTATACCCACCCCGACCGTCTTTCCTCTTCATCCTTGCCTCTGCCATTTCTCACCCAAATTTACTCACATCACTCCCATTTTGTCCCTCCAACATCTCTTAATCATTTTTTAGGTAAGATCAACCTTCTTTCATTATTTTTTACTTCATTTTCATGCTTTGATTTCTTCCATCATGTTCTAGGCGGAGAATACTTTAGGGTTTGGATTTTTCTGTTAATTTTGAGTTGTTCAAAGCTAAATAATGTTAGATTAAGTTAGCAAGAACTTAGAGGAACGTGATTTGAGCTTTGACTTTCAGGATTTAAGCATTTGAATGAAATGGGTTTGTTCCATGGCTTGGGTGATGATTTTGATCAATTTTGAATGAAGTTCTGACTAAATTTGAGTTTGTTTTTGATGTATTCAGTTGGGAGGGACCTAGATAAACATTAATCTATGAGGATTGTGAAGATTCGATTTGGTATTGTTGATGGGTCTAAGGAATTCGAATTTTTAATTGCAATTTCTCGATGATTTTGAGTTTAATTGCTGAAGTGAATGTTTGATTCATATTTAGGAGGTTGATATTAAGCAATGTAGGTGATTAAAAGTGATTTTTATCTGTTGAATCAAGAGATTGGTCGAATTTGAAAATCTGAGTGACTTATTCGAGTAATCACTTTGGCTAACTCGAGTAAGCCAGAGTAGACATAACTCGAGTAAGCCTTTGGCTAACTTGCGTTAGTCGTGGTTCTGAGAGACGAAAATGTAATTTTTTTTATTTTAGTGGTTTTTGAGAGATTGAGGATTAATTTGGAGATTCCATCATCTTAGAGGAATTTTTGGTAATTAGAGAATTCTTTGAGGACTGACTTATAAATTTTGAAAATTAAAGCATAATTTTACAGAGGTCGGGGTCGAAACTGTAAATTTTGTGAGATGTTTGATTTTTGAGGCGAGGGCGTTAGACCTTCATTCGAGATAGGTTTCTCCGAGTCTATGTTAGCATTTGCATTGCATGGATTTTGGGAACCGCCACAGTACCAGCATCATAATTTTGATTTTGCTTTTGTAACTGTTTCAGCTTCGTGTTTCGGTAAGCGCGATCTGCCAATCACCGGTGGTGCGTGATTAGACCATCGAGCTTGGATAGCCAGGTGAGTGGATGACATGTTCAGACACATAGCATGTGTCTCTTTAACTTATATATTTTTGTTGTGCTACAACCAGAGCATGTAATACGAAATTACTAAAGGATTGGTAAATCCTAAAATTTGATATATGTGAAACCCTCTGTGACGAAAATGCAGTTTGAAAACCATGATGTTTGTGATTTTTGAAATAAATATCGAGTTTGATATTTATTATAATTTCTGAAAAAGATACACTATTTTGGGATTTTAATACAATTTCTGCAATAGTTATTTTGTCTGGATTTCTGAATATATTTCTGATATAAATTTTTTGAAAATATATATGTATATATATTTTTGAATTATGATTTTCTTTGATGATAAATAATCAGTTTTGAACTTAGACATATATGTTATATCATATATATTTCCCATTGTTTTGATATGCTTGCGAGCATGACCATTTGTTTTCTATTTACTTATATGGTATATGTTTTTGGATATGATGGATGTCTAGCTACGAGGTACGTAGCCTTTGGTATACCAATGCTTTGAGAAGATCCCAGCTACTAGGGATGTCGATAGCCATGTGTTTTGATCCCAAACATGATTTGTTCTGATTAGTGGTCGAGTCCACGATTATACTTTGGGGTTGTGGTGGAAACCACACTTGTTTACACATTGGGGTTGTGGCGAAGACCACACCTATTTTATCTTTGCCTGGTCCCTTATCCACAATACTATGTTTTCACGACTGTCATTATTATTACTATAATGTCCGTGCGACAACTCTTTGATTTTGGAATTTCTGATAAGCTAAAAGATTTTGAATTCTGTTCTAAAATTTTTGGTAAAGCCGAAAAGGGTTTTGGACTTTGTCTTTTTGGATTTTTTTTTGATAAATAAATGGTTCCATGAAGGAATTTACGTTGTTTTTAAATGTAAAATAGCTTTTGATAAAGTATGAAAATGTTTTGAGAGGTTCTGCTAGTTTCTAAAAGTATGTGTGTACGTTGTATGATTTATCTGCAACCATTTTTGAAATGGATTTTTGAAGTGTTATCCATCACTAGGTTCTCACTCCCCTTTCTTTTGTTCTGCTTTGCTCTTGTTTATTTTACCATACATGTGATTTTGTTGATTGCGATCTTTGGCATCCGATACCCAGTGAGGTATTTTGGAGTTGAGGTCAACACCCTTTTGATCGGGCCCTATTAGCTATTTTGTTAGTCGCTTCACACTGGGGTATTGTGGGTGCTTGGTTTTATAATCTTATTCGGCATTTAACATGTTTTATTACTTAGAATTGTTTAATATTATTATTCTATTATGAAAAAAAATTATGTTTTAAGAATAACTTGAATTTCCACTCACTTATTGAATTAAATGTTTCTCCAAAAATTTGTTCGCAACACAATTTGGGTATAAGTTTTGTTCCCGAGGCTTGTGTGAGATGAGCTGGACTCCCATAGATGGTTCGCCTCGTACGCCGATCATGGTCCAAAAATGGGTTGTGACAAAAACTAACTAATTGAACATTCACTCACACAACAAGTGGAATAATAGAACCACAAGTTTATGATAGGGCAACATTCATGACAATCCATAAGGTTTAGTGATACGTCTCTCCCAGTCCCTTAGTTTTCAAAATTAGCCATTCTGATCCTTGAACCCCTCTTCCTTCAGTTAAGTGTAATGGAACACAACAGACTTGCTTATGTGGCAACGTAGACCATTAAAAACACGATTTTACGATGAAATTACACTTTGGTTACTGTTTAATTTGAAATGTTAAAGGGGTCAACCCTTTTAAGAAAATTGAATTGACTCTCTCTCTTTCTCAACCCTAAATCTAAATTAACAAAAAAGTATGTCTACAAGTTGGGCATCCAGATCAAACCAAGATGCTGAAGAAGGTTATTCGAGATTTTAGTTAATAGAGTGTCGTTGTTGCAGAAGGGATCCAGTGAAGATTTCTGAGAGTGATAAGAACAAATGTAGGCTATATTATTATTGTGACAATGGAGTATGTGGGAATTTTTTGGGTTGAGCAACTCTAACATGGTGTGGCACTACAATAGAGTTAAGTTCTCAAAGTAAAAGGGGGTTGAGAGAGTGTTTGAGGAGGTAGTTGATTTGCGAAGAGAAAACAAAATCTACATGGTGGATGAGAAGAATTCAATCAACAATGGAAATAATGCAACATATTTAGTGTATATGTTGGTGTTTGTTATTTAGTTGTGATGTGTTTGAATTATAGTAGGATTTGGGGTTAGTTTTCTGCAAATGTAGTGGGTACTTTTATGTTGCTCTCTGAGAGGGAGACAGTAGTTGAGTTTGGATGTATATGTAATGAACCAAACTATTATCCAAAGAAGTCCTTGCTTAATTATATTATTGTCTATTTTGATCCTGATGTAATTTTATTATTGTCCATTTCTAATTGAAAAGACTAATAGAACCATTGCACAGTCTCAACCGAGCACTCCAAAAGTCTAAAACCCGAGGGAAAAACCCATTACACATCGGCTTCAAAACCCTAGGGAAAAACTCGAGCCCATTACCCATTTTCGGCATTTACCCAGAAGCCGCCATCGCATACCATCTAAATCCCAGTCGCAATCATTGTTGGAACGGACCCACCTACTGTTTCAGCTTTGGCAAAGAGAGAGTGAACCAAAATGGAAAGTAACGGGAAAGAGATAGTGAAGACAGAGTGATGGGATAGGTAAAGTGAAGAGAGTGGAAATCCTTGTTGGAGAAAACCGTCGGAGCGAATTCAGTGATGGGAAAGATAAAGTGAACATAAAAGGAGAGTTATGGGAAAGAGAGAGCGAAGAGGGAGTGGGGGGAAAGGTAAAGTGAAGAAAGAGGGAAGGAGCCCGTAAGGTCTTTGACTTTTACCAAATGACGTAGCATGGGAAATTTTGACATTTTTCTTTTCCCATTACACTTAACTAATGGAAGAGGGGTCAGGGATCAGAACGACTAATTTTGAAAACTGAGGAATCAGGAGAGAGAGATCACTAAACCTCAGGGACCACCATGGATTTTGCCCTTTATGATAATAATCACCAACCAATACCATGCATATTTTACCACTAATCAAAAAATCATAAAACTACTTAACAAATCTTTTAAGTTTTCTACAAATCCAGTTCACCCTAGCACCAATGGGTACGTTACAATCATTACCTATTCCAGAATAGAAATGGGAGAGAATTACAGTGGATTTTGTTATCAGATTACTAAAGACTCCAAGGAAGAACAACGCTATGTGGGTAGTTATTGACTAATTAATCAATTCAGCTCATTTCCTACCTATCAGATGGGTATGCACACTTGAGCAACTAACTAATAAGTACATTTATGAGATTGTCGGATTACATGGCATACCAATATCCATAGTGTATAGAGATCAAAGTTTTACTTATTAGTTTTGGGAGAGTTTATAATGGGCTCTTGGCACTAAATTTTATTTTAGTACTACATTTCATCTACAAACAAATGGACAATCAAAGAGGAATATTCAGACGATAGAGGATATGCTTCGAGCCTGTGTGCTTGAATTCCAAGGTTCGTGGGATCAACATATTTCATTGATGGAATTTGCTTACAATAATCATTACCATAGTAGCATTGGTATGGCACCATATGAAGCATTATATGGAAGAAAACATATGTCTGATTTATTCGGACGAAGAAGGTATAAGAGTTTTAGAGGTTCCAGAATTGATCCATTCCATTAGTTTAAGTGTTGTAGAGGAATCATTAGAAAGAATAAGCGAAATGGGAAACAGAGGAGAACATGAGAAGATCTTATCCGTACTTGTTATCAGATTGAGGTACTGAATTTCGGGATGAAATTCTTAAAGGAGGGGAGAATTGTTACGAGCATGACCAAAATTGCATGTACACGAGCATGCATCACATAAGATATACATATGATATGTTCATTGATCTCACATTACATACGTTGTTCATATGGTTAGAGAATGTTTTAGAAAAATTTGCGAGAGTTATAAAGGGTTTATTGATAGGAGAATCAAGGTTCACAGGTGAAACAATTATGAAAGAGGGGTAAATATATGGTTTCGTAATTAAATAAATATAGTTGTACAAATAAGTATTATTTGGTTACTATAGGTTTAGGCATGCTTAGGTGTAAAAATTATAAGAAATGGAGTAAATAGAAAGAAGAAAAGTGGAAGCTTCTGATTGGACATCTGAAGCACCTCGCCACCTCATGCTTAAGATGAGACATGATAAAATCAGAATTTAATGAAGGAGAACATATTCATTTCATGGTCAGGTCATATAATTGAAAGAAAATAGAAGACAAAAGGGAGAAACAAGAGGAGAAGAATAGATTTGCTTAGCAAATTTGATAGGAAATGTAGAACGAGTTGATTTTGCATCTACTGCATCTTATGAACAAAATAAGTGATTTTCTCCATTCTTAACTATTTAATATTCATTATAATATGTATTTAGATGTATGAATGTTGAATCATGGGATTACAACACGAATCAAGCATAAAATCATATGAATTGGGATATGGGTTTGTTTGCATCTAGATTTCAGTCTACATCACAATTTTTGTTTTGAGGCATTTAGAGATAGATGTAGTTAGAGTGTAAAAAATGAAAGTTGTTTATTGTGTGTCTGGTATATTTCTGTAAATTTTCAGAGCCTAAGTATGAGTATAACAAACAATGGATAAGAATACGTGTAAACATGTCTAATGGAAGCTGTAGTTTGATATTGTGCATAGACCTCATTTGAGTGATGTAGAGTGTAATTTTTGGTATAAGTAAACCCTTATATGTGTTTTATATATGGTTTAAATTTGAGAATATAATGAGTTTGTTTGATTATTGACGGGAGATGATAATGCAAACTGGCCAGAATGCATATATAGGCTTGATTTGCATTCCATCAACTTTTATTGAATATTAGACACCTTTAAGAGTGATCTAAAACATAAAAAATGTCTTGATTCATACCAAATTGCATGTGTACGTACATATTAGAAGTGTCGACATTGAAACATGCATCATTCGAGCATCGCATGCATATATTGGTACATACGTGTTCTGTATTGAAAGTAAATTGTGTGATTATGCGTATTAGGTGAGAAGGGCTGCGAAGAGGCTCCAGATGTGAGCTAGGAGACTGAAACTTGCTTTTGTCTTGTGATAGAACCCATTACATACCTTACATGCTATATTTGTATGTCGTCTTATTATATGAGATACGTGAAATTATTGGTATTGATTATTGTTCATGATATAATTATGTGATATTGGTAAATTCGCATATGTTAACTTTGATGATAAAATACATGACACAATATATGAGTTATTGGAAATATCATTGATCTACATTATGTATACATTTTGCATCTAATTTCATATGGTTTAAAAGGAATGGTATGACTAATGTGTTCATGTATATGAAATTCTATTGAAAATATTAGTTATATGAAAAAGTAAATGGAACTAAGTGTTATGCAGAGTAAACTCGTAGGAGCCACATCTAGAATCCATTCTACTATATCGGGCTGACCAACTATTTATTTGATTTATTTAATCAGACTTACGGATCAATTCAATCGGACGTGCTTAGACTATCGAGTCTCTTCTATTGGTATTGAAAAGATCCTTCAGATCTGTTATAAGGGAAACCCGGGAAAATACTTAACATATTGGGCTATTACAGAATGAAATGGACTTGCATTTCATACTTAATTTATCTAAATAATTTGTTATCTATTGGATTGTTTGTATATATTGTACCATTATATAATGTTTGATATATATTGGATTCCTCATTGAGTTGTGACTCATATAAAATACAAAATTTTTCTCAAGTATTTAAAGGTTACTTTTTTAGCCGATTTCTAAGCTTGTACACATAGCGACGTGAAAAAAGTTAGAATGCCACAATCTCTCTCTCTTTTCTTACCATTTGTGCATATAGGGTTTAAGGATGAGATTTTCGTGGCTCATCATGCATTGTACCTTTATCTACTAGATTTGACTTGTACTATATGATACCTGTTTTATGTTTATGAGTCTTGCTAGTTTTATTTATGAACATTTTATTATAACTCTTTTGTAACTTCTATCTTGAAGGACTTGCTATAAATTTGTTTATGTATAAGTAAATATTGTTATATATTACGGATTTTTGCGAAGATGTATTATAGGAATATGGGTGTTACACATGACTTGTATTAATAATCGATCTTCAGAAAGAGCTAGAGCAGATCTGTTGAAAAACTTTTATAACATTCTCCATTGCAGGCCAAAACACCAAACATATAAAACCCAGCAAAATAAATCCATAAAGAAAAACATCTCTAGGAGATTGAAACACAAACTATTATTATAACAACATGAAAGTAAAGACAAAAAAAAAATAAAAAAGAGGAAGCAAATTGCTCTTAAATTACAAGACCAAAAGAATGGAGTAATCAAGCATGTTTTGGGAGCGAAACATAGAGCATTTTGAGAGAGGGAACTTTAAGTCTTTTATCCCAAGTAAAATTGAACATCAATCACTTATAAATAAGACAAAAAAATTACATCGTCTTTTAATTTTACTATTGAGTTAAAATATTACAAAAATTAAAATTTCAACCAATTCGCCAAATCAATTAACATTAATTTGCAATCAAGCGCAATACTCAAATATGGTTGTTGTTGACTTGGCTACTGAAACAAAAGTCAGAGCAACCTCTTGACAATTGATACATATTGCACGTGGCGGCAGTATAGCCAAAGAAATTGAAGCCACGTGGCAGGCAGAATCATCCAGCATTGCCCCCGGTACATTCCAATTTTCAACGCCAAGTGCCTCAGTTGAAGTTCATAAAGATCGGCAATGGCTTCGAGTAATGCAACAAGCTTATTACCAACATCACTCTCCTCTTCTAAAACCCATTTTCATATTGCAAATACAGCAAAGCCTCTGGCCTGGGCTTTTAGTGCTTCAAAACTGCC
>CAODLS010272617.1:0-25830 GCA_948243855.1 Flueggea neowawraea | reverse complement strand
TATGTTCCTAATTTGATCCAAACTAGTTAGATCAGGGGAAAGGCCACCGTGCATGCACAATATTTTATCATCTATAAGGGCAGCAACAGGAAGACAGTTAAAACAATCAGTAAAGGTTTTCCAAAGCCTCACATTGAACCGGCGTTTACATTCATCATAAAATCCATAAATTCTGTTAATAGAAGCAGACTCGTGATTTCCTCTTAAGAGAAAGAAGTTCTCGGGGAACTTGATTTTGTAAGCAAGCAGAAGGCATATTGTTTCCAAACTATGCTTGCCACGGTCCACATAGTCACCTAGAAACAAGTAATTAGCACTAGGTGGAAAGCCTCCATACTCAAAGAGCCTCAATAAATCAGAATATTGCCCGTGAATGTCACCTGAAAATCCAAGAGAAGAAATAGTGAACAACACTCAACTTCGAATCAAGAAAAACAGTGATAAATTCAACTCCCACAATCAAATATGCAGAAATGTGAGAATCAAAAGTTAACTGCAAAAGAAGAGCTTCGATACGCTTAACCTCAAAAAGACAGCACATTAACATAGCAATTTACACTCCTATACATGAAAATTTGATTTGGATACTAGCAATCACAACTTGCAGATTCTTGTTTTGCAAAAATTAGAGCATTTTATCAAGCCTTCGAGAGAATAAAAAAGAAAATAAAACCTATCATCAATGATAAATAAAAACGCCCCAAGTCGCTTAATAAGATTCTTCAACAGTTGCCTACCTACTAACTTAACATGGCTTTCAAGCGGTCAACTATGTTTAGATATAGTGTAACCAAAAAAATGACTAGTTATGCTCCTTGGCAACATCTGTGGTATGAAGCAAACCCTATACCATAATCATCCCTGCCATGTCTCCACTCTGTTCCCTTGCATCAAATAAGATGCTATTCTAGGAAACAATAGTAGACATCACCAGTTGGCCTCCTAAGCCCACCTCAGATATATTTTGCATTACTTTTCCAATCTTCTCCACAATCACATCTTCTGGATATTTGAGCCTAATCAATCCCAGCTGATCAAATTTTATCGCTAAAACACCAGCTCATGCTAGAAGCAACTACAATGTCAAACACTACTCTCTCTAGTCTCTCCACTGAATTAAACAGCACAGATAACACACACATCTATCTATTCACATCCAACACAAGACAACAAGTCCACTATCAATCAAGTTCCACATGCTAGCATTACCTAACAAAACCCATTAACCAAAACTGAACAACAAACCCAAAACATGAACACAGCGAGACCTAGAGAAGTCTAATCAAAGTTTGAAACGTTCAACACGAAGATGCAAACTTTGCAATGACAAATCCAATTTGAAGAGTCAAACAAAAAAGCGAGAGAGAAAGTACCGCAGATCTTGATGGGTGCTTCAAGCTCAAGAAGATTAGGTTGTTGAAGAAAGATTTCTCTGGAAACAACACAGAGTTGACGGATCTCACTCTCACTCAGCTGAACCTGCTGTTGCTTCACAGCTCTTGTTTGCTTGAAATCCAACAAACGATCGATTATGTCATCCAAAACGGCAGCATCCATAGTTGCATGACCTTGCTGAGCCATGTTTCTCTTAGATTTTGAAATTGGGTTGGTGGGTTTTCTTCTTTGGAAGTAATGAAAAGGGAGAAGAGAATGAGGGTGCGGTTTCTTTATTGAATTAATAATATTTTAAGGAATAAGAATGGAGGAGGCAGCTGAAGATGTGGCTGCCTCTACTCGTTGGTGCTGTCTATTCTTCTTTATGCCTTTCATTTCTTTATTGCTGTTTGCGATAATACGATTGTGCATTATTTATTTGTTCCATTTACAGAATGTCAATTATTGAATGAAATATAAATTATTTTTACGATGATTTTATTTCCAAATAAATTCCTCCAAATTCAAATATTAATTCTTTTTCCCGTGAAAAAAATTGAATATCTTATTTATTCCTACATTATTCCTCTTTCCTTCTTTTTTTTTTTTATTTTTAAATTTCATGGATAGATGAAGGCTTCAAAGGTGACAAAAAGATAGGGTAAGACATCTAAGTGGCAATTTCTTGATATGGATAAGTGGAGAACAACGATTCTTAAGCATCCTTAGTTGAGACAATCACTACATTGTAAGTATCGTTTTATAAGAGAACAGGTCGTCTTCTTCCATATCCATCTTTGTTGATGTAGAAAGATGATAAAATATGCAATCTAAGCGTTATCGCAATGAAATTAAGAGGTAAATACCCTTTGAGCTAACTCAAATTGGCGGTTAGGTGCATGTGTTTTTATGCTTAAGTTTATGTTATAATAAAATATTAAATTTTAAGAGTAGACACGAAATTAATATATTCAATAGATTGCAATTATTTAATATAACAATATCAACGTTAGTTGATCAAGTGGACAAGAATTTGGATCCTTTAAATGATCATTCATGTTCAAATTCTTGTAGAACTTTCAAATTCTATGGAATTTATAATGTTACATATGGAATATACGGTATTGGGAGGATTGTCTTCGCTTATGATGCTTTGCAGTATCCAATAAAGAGAAAGTTATGCTACTTATTCTAATTCTTTATTAAATAAACATAGCAATAGCATGAGTAACACATGTCTTTAGGTTATAGAATATTTTTCAATAAATATAAAACTTATTAAAATTAAAATTTATTTTAATATTAAACAGTTGTGAGTTTAATAGTAAAAAAATAAAATAACTTATAAGAAAAAGTTACAAAATACTTGAATTCTTCGAACAAACATATATTTTTTTGTCTTTTAGAACTATAATATTTTTATTGAATATGATTAAAATAATCTTGTGAATTACACACAAGAAATGAAAGATTGAATATTCACGCCTAGCATCTTGACTAGGACTTCAATGTAATTGAAGTAACATGATTGGTCAGGAAAGTATGTCAAGTCAGAGTAGCTTTGTTGGCATGAACATTCGGTTTTAGTGAAAGAGAAAGAAATATTAAAATAGTTTGATCAACCAAAGCTGATGGATTCTGCTTCTCATTTTTAGCGTAAACTTAGTAGAATCGAGAATAAAGAGTGTTATTTACGTGTCAAGTTAACGAAATTAAGTTGGTGTACAAATGGTACAATTATTTAGGGTTGAGGATGGGTTTGTTTGTTTGGTTTTGGCCTAAGAGTCGGAATTCAACTGAAATTTCGATTCTTTTATTTTTGAAGAACTGGAATCGAACCGAACTGAAAAAATAGAAAGGTTCCGGTTTGGTTTTTCAGGTCTTTCGGGACGGAAAAATTAGGACGGTTTTGGTTCAATTTTTGGGATTTTTTTCCAAGAAAAAAACATTCAATCAAACTTTTATACATACAAATAAATTTTACAATATAATATTAAATCTATAAAAAAATTAAATCAACATAAAGTAAAGCTACACTAAACATTAAATCCAAAAACAAATTAAACTACAAAATCTATTATTTTAGAATAAATTTTTGTTATATAATCACTACTTGTCCATATATATATATAATTTTCGGTTCTTCGGTTCGGTTTGGTTCGGATATTGCTTAAGACCCAGATCCGAACCCAAAAAAATTCGGTTAAGAGAAAGTCAAAAGTCGACGATTTTTTTCGGTTCTGATTCTATTCGGTCCAGTTCGGTTATCTCCAGGACCCACGCTCAGCCCTACAAGCATTGTTATTAGGGTCATTTTTAGATTCATGAGGTCCAAGATTGCAATTTACAAATGGCTTAATAACATTAAATAATACAATATTTGTTTGTTTTTAAACTTATGGCTGACGTTTCAAAAATATCACCCAATAGCACCACATTTATAATTTGTTTCATTTATGGAACGTGTTAGTATTTCCGTTAACAAAAAAACGACAATTAATGATGTAGCGTTAACAGCGTGATAATGTGACTGTCAGATTTCAAGTGATAGTTATCATGTCGTTAATGACATGCCATCAATTGTCCTTTTTTAACGAAAAATACTATCTCGTGCTACGAATGCAACAAATCATAAAGGCGGTGCTATTGAGTGTTATTTTCGAAAAGTCGAGCCATAAGTGCAAAAACGAGTAAAGATCGTGCTATTTAATGTTATTAAGACTTTACGGATTCATGCCACCCACTTTCAATATTTTGGCAGAAATTTAGAAATTACGCGCATATGGCCACAATTTTGTAAATTACATATATACAGAATTGTTCAAAACTTGTCTAGATTTTTTTTTAAATTTGTTCACCTGTTAGACTTGTTTAACACCTGTTTAAAACTTATTTATATGTTATTTATTGTTGTAAAACTTGAATCTTGTTTATATATTGTTGATATCTTATTTATATGTTGTTTACATGTTTTAAAAATATATATAAACATGATATAAACAACATATAAATAACAAATCAACAACATATAGATTACATATTTGTTTGTATATTGTTTCCAGCATATAAACAACATCTAAAAGAGATACCAACTATATATAAACAACATTCAAATAATATATAAATAAAAAATAACATATAAACAAGATGGCTTAAATTTTAAAATACAGAAACACATCAACATACCAACAGCATATAAATAAGACTCTATGAATTTGAAAATACATGTTCGTCAATCTGGAAAATCACAAACGTACGGACGAAATATTGTAAAGTGTATCTGTAATAAGTATAAGTCATCCGTACGAAATAAATATTGTAAATTTTTATTCGTGAACTGCGTGATTACCACGTTACCCAATTCACTTCTGTACCTATTCTCAATATTTTATGGACTCGGCCTTTTTTTTGTATAATCGGCCTGCTCTTTTCATTTTGGGTGGAGTTCTCTTATAATCCATACGGAGTGGGCCCATTTTTAACCTCTTCCGACATTTCACTATCTAAATTTTTTTGCCCTTTTTGACCTTTGTCTTTTTCTTCATCATTTCAATTGTTTTCCCTTTCTTCCGTTTTGTTATTCTCATTTCTCAACACTTTGACTTTCGTGCTCTTTTCTAGGTTTCTTCCTGAAGATTCTTTTTCTTTGGTATTTTCTTTTTCTTTCAATTGAACATACACAAATGATTTTCGCTTTGATTCTTCACATGTTGACTATGTTTGTTCCTCATATTTTCTGCTCCTTTCTTTTGTTATTTTTTCTTTTAGGTTTTCATGGTGAATACTTGTTAATCGCCAATGAATAATACGTTGCAGATCATGAAGAAATTTGTTCGGTCTATAAAATCTCCAGGAAATGTTATCACCATGGATGATTCTGTGGGAAAACGATGGTGGTCATGACGTTTCTGGTGCTTCTATTCATTCAACAAAAGCTTCTGGTGTTCATGTTTGTATTTCTTTTTCTTGTTTTTAGATTTCTATTTGCTATTTTTCTATCATTTATTCCAGTAGATTTGTGGTTGCAAGTGATTGAATTTTTAAGTTTCATTTTCATTTTTTTTCAAATTGTTAATTTATGTATTTGGCCCATTATTTTAGAGGAAACTACACAGTCGAGCACAAAAAAACAAAAATTTGAAACGTACAAGGCCGGCCATTTTCCAATATTTGCACGTGCATGGTTGTCTGATTTTAAAATGTCTTGCTCATTCAATCCTTCAACTTTAAGGGATGCATCATACATGTAATTCTGTTGTTATTTTCATCTGACAACGCGCCTTCGAAAATATAATTTCCAGTGTACGTCAAAACTAAAAAGGTGTTCTACGTAACATTATTCGTAACTTATAATTTTTAAAATCGTTTTATAAGATGTTTGTTCAAAATTTTATTGTTATTTTATTAAAATCCTCAGTTTCTAACCCTTTAAAAATCTCGAGGAATGTCTACTCAGTTTTCTACTAAACACAATTTTATTTTAATTCCGTTAGAGTAAATTTGACCATTGGATCAAAACGATCTAACGATCAGATTTTGTTTAAAAAAATAAAAGCATGTGGGTGTCTGGGTCCCGCGTCTGATACATAGGAGGACGGACTACGACATGTGGATGCAATAACGCGTCCTCATGTCAACGACTAGGATCTCTATACGGGATCCTAGCCGCGATGTGAGCAGTTTAACGCGGCAGATAAACTACGCCTCATATTTGCAGTGTTACATAATATCATATCATTAGAGAGGTGCCATTTTTTGAATGGATTGTAATCGGTATACGGTCGAACCGAATCGAAAGATCCATTTTTCGAATGGATTCCATCCACATGAACCTAAAGTACTCTAGTTTTATTTCATTGCTCATCCAATGATCGCCTAATATTACAATTTAGTAGACTGAAGGATTACTAATTATAAATCAATAAAATGATACCAACTTAACCTTATAGGTAATTACACTTAATTAATAAAATGCAACATCTAAGATTACCAAATTTACTATCTTGCTCAAAGGTAGGGATAACAATATAGGTAGGCTATAGATATAATATGTCAATTTCCTTTTTTGTACATGTAGCTCATACCCTTTAATCGTACATGTACTCATACGGTTAATAAAACAAGACGAGAAACATTAGGAATAACAATAGGACTAAGAAAATAACAGCAAAAACTAAGATAAATAAATCAAATGTGGTGTCATGTGATGTGATGTGAAAGAGGTGTGTCTAATTTGTTGATTCTTGTCATTTTATAAAGGGACATTTTCAAATTCACCGAGTTCACATTAACATATTACGGATTTATCAGATTTACTTTTAATATTTTGATAGAAAATTAAAAATTACGCGTGTTATGATATCAAATTTTATAAATTACATTTTTAAAATTCATAAATTACATTTTTTTTTTGAATCATTTCAGACTTGTTTGAAACTTGTTTATAATTTATTTAAAATTTATTATTTTTTTGGACTTGTTTATATGTTGTTTCTTATTTAGAACTTCTTTATATTGATTTTATATGTTGTTTCTTGTTTAAAACTAGTTTATATGTTGTTTCTTGTTTAAAACTTATTTATATGTTGTTTCTTGTTTAAAACTTATTTATATGTTGTTTCTTATTTGAAAATTCTTTATATGGATTTTATATGTTGTTTCTTGTTTAAAACTTGAATATTATTTATCTATTGTTGATATTTTGTTTATATGTTGTTTAGAATCTGTTCATTTTCTAAACTTGTTTATATGCTATTTCTTCTCTTAAAACCTGAATGTTATTTATATATTGTTGATATTTTTATTTATATATTGCGTATATAGAAAAACAATATATAAACCAGATATCAACAACATATAAATAATATATAAACAACAAATCAACAACATATAAATTACATATTTGTTTGTATATTGTTTCAACATCTAAACAACATATAAACAAGATACAAACAATATATAAACAACAATTAATCAATATATAAACAAAAAATAACATAAAAAAATAAATTAATAAGACGCCTTGAATTTAAACATACAGAAAAATATAAACAACAAATCAACAATATACCAACAACATATAAACAAGATTCTGTGAATTTGAAATATTGCAAAGTATATATGAAAATTCATACTCGTGCGGATGAAATATTGGAACGTATATCTGTAATAAACAAAATCCCCTGGACGGAATAAATTTTGGAAACTTTTGTTAGTACATCACGTAATTACCACTTTTATAAATGCTCAATGGATGAATTCTTGTAGGTGATAAAGCGATAAACTTCTCTAAAATGATAAGTGATACACTTTCTTAAAGTGAAATTCTCCTGCTCATATAAACTTTTCCTCCATCCTCAATCCTTATTATCTTTTTTTGGAGACAACTGTAGTAAAAACAAGGGGGAACAATCAAAATGCTAAAGACCACAAGCACACGATCAGAAGTCAAGCTTCTTATTAGTGGTAAATCATTCTTATATTTGCTGCATCAATTAGTACTTTATCCTTGGAATTTTTCATTTTGGATCGAGAGAATGATGATCTTTAAAAGTGATCTTTTGCGAATCTTACCGATACATATGGTATAAGATCGTGAATGTGTATAATATTGGACAGACGTGAAAGTATAAGAAAAGGCATATCTAGAAGAATAATTTGAGGAAAAATTTGTAGAGGAATCCCCAGAAAAATAATGAAGTTTTTGCTAATGCTGCACTTGGTCTAAGAGCTTGGGTCCAATATTTTGCAACACTTTTATTCGTTGGGCTTGTGACGCACTTTCTTTACAAGATTGGGTCCAATATTTTGCCGAAATAAGGACTCATAAAAGTGGCAAAAGAAAATGGCGTCGCCCGGACTCGAACCGGTGACCTTCAGTGTGTTAGACTGTCGTGATAACCAACTACACCACGACACCAGCAGTGATGAATTAGCACTCTTGAGTAGACTAGATGAGGACTCGACTATGGATTTGGTTTATGCTTATGGAGGGCATTTTTTTAACCTGACTCACTTAAGAGATCAATTTTGAAGTCTAATGCAAATCAAAAGTCAATTTTTATGGTTTGGTTCTGACTTTTTTAGATGAGAGAAACTTGTTTATAATTCTTCATATTATGAGATCAAATTTATAAATGTAATTAAGGACGACACCTCCTAACAGACAATCTCAAATATTTAAAATTAATTCTTGCAAATACTCTTATAAGAGTTGAACCAATGAGATTTCCATTAATTTGTTGATGTAGGGATTTATTTTCCCAACTCTTGTCTTAATTTGAGGAAATTTTGTGAGATTTTGATGTTTTGTTAGATTGTATGAATTTTAGTTTGAGATGACCATAGTGGGGGATAACAATCGGTGGCAGCACGGAGAGCGAGAGACTAAGACGTGGTTGTTGGGGCCATGTTGCCTATTTAATTTTTTTTTTCCGGTTTCGGTTTTCGTGATAGATTTGTTATATATATAAAAATTTGTATTTTTTCTGAAAAAACTTTAAAATCGTGAAAAAAAATATGCGGATTACAACAAAATTTGTGTTGTCGCATAGTTTGCTGATATATATGTTTTTCCAGACCATGAGAGCTTTCTCTATCCGTCCCTCCCGCCATGAAATGCTCAACAAATAATCCAGCTCGAAATTTTACAGGTTCTATCAAATTCGGTACGTACTCTTTTTGCCAATTGTTGGGTGCTTGATTATAATTCAACGTTATTTGACTTAACTTTACGTACTTAGATCGAGGGTTGCACTTTAATTTCAAATTCTGTGTTGCAACAATTTCACACTGAAGAACACATGGCCCAACCAAAAAAAGCATAATTTCGAATTCTGCGTTGCAACAATTTCACACCGAATATCACACGGCCCAACGAAGAAAAGCAAAAATGCATATAAAGTGTAAACCGAATGGAAAGACAAAAATGTGATCTAACAGTACTACTTTGTATGAATGTTTGAATTCAACCCCTGAGGAGTGGCCGAGCGGAAAGATGTATGGTGACTTCAATTCGCGGCACGAGTTCGAGATGTGAGAGCAGTGTAAGTCCGGATTTATCCGGTTGTTACTCGGACCTGTGTCGCATTGAGCTGGATTGTTCAGGCCCGGTCCGTTTGTCCTCGGTGAGGTGCTATGATGATTACACTCGTGCACGAGCTCAAGTCCGCTTTCGGGTGTCAGCTATAACTCATATAAACATTCCATAGCGGGAATGATATCTTCCGGCTTAAACCTACATAGTAATGCCCAGCAGAAATACATCACCTACCGGTCGTCCACACCTCCTTTTTTTTGGGAAAAGAAAAGAATGTTTGAATTTAAGTACATTATCATCAGCCCGGGAAAGAAGAGTACGTTATCATCAGAAACAAATTTTGTGGATGTCAACATTTTGAAAATCAAACCATAAGCGCAGAGTCCTAGGATGCTCTTGTCGACGAAAGTAAATTCACACCCACACACACACAATTTTACTCAAATTACAATTGAGATTTGATAAATAAATAGTGGTGTATGTTTGATAAATATATTTATACCATGTTTATTATTCATGCATATCCGACAATTCAATATGTTTTTGCAGTCTGAAAAGACAAACACCACTAAAAAGAATGTTTGTAGACCTAAATAAGAGGTATAATTATTAAATTATTCACATCGAGAAAATGAATCGAAAATCTTGAATAAAAATGTTAAGGATGAGCTAAGCGTTTATATCAATTTTTTTAAAGATTATAGATTTCATAAAGGAGAAGTTAATCACTATAACTTTTTTTTTGTCTCAATCTTAAAACTACATTAACTTAAGTGTATGTGTATTTACCAAATGAACTATCCTAACGCTTTCACAACAATTATGTCCTTTTATTACGCATAGAAGAGAAAGATTCGAACTTAAAAGTTTATGCAAAGTCAAAATAAATGCATTATTATTGGTCTTGGTTAGCTAAAAGTGTGTGTAGATCCAAATAAGAAGCAAGCATAAGCATCCCGTGAACGTAAAAACAACCTGCATAAGGCCACGAACCTAACTCTCTGGCCTGTCCCTTAGTGACCCAAATAAATGTCGAATTCTTTCTATTTTGTCCGAAAGAACAAAATACACTTCGGTCGTCTTTTTCAAATCACGGGTCGATCATATCTCCTTGCATAAATCCAAACTTCAAACTCATTTCCATTATCTCATGCCCTATAACCATTCCTTTGCCACACAACAACATGATAATTTTACGTGCATACATCACTCTCTTCCCTCTTTCTAACCAACTATTGTTAATTGTGTCGACTCTTCTTTTTGTGGTTGTTACATTGCTTTCACATGTGCCACAATTTTGATGGTTTGGTATTCTTATCTGTTATTTCGTAGCCCTATTTTTTTTAATGTTCTGTCCACAGTAATCTTTACTAATTCTCCTAATTCAATATTAATTTTTGCATGTTATAAACCAATCGTTGACTATTTTTAAAATTTCTATTATGTCCTATGTTGCGAATTAAATCCTTTGCTTCATATCGACACGAGGGAAATTGGGTTGGAATATAAAATCCTACAACGACATATATTATTTTGGAACCTAATTAGGTACATATTTTTTTTTTTCATAATCCCGAAAATCTTATTTAGTTAAATTTGTCTACTAGCGATAGCCAACCACATCACGGCACAAGTTTTATAATTCATGCTATCTCTACAATATGTTTTTTTGTTTAGTCTTAAAACAAATCGAACATCAGAATGCTTTCAGTATCTAATTGATAATAGGAAATGCTACACGGAACCATGGAGAGGAACTTGCTTGAGATACAAATGCTTCAGCAGAATATGATTGTAGTTAGGGAGGCAATTCGTTTTAGCGTGTCAATCTATTTTAGTGATGATATAATTAGACACAACATAATTATAAGACGATTAATAAAAATATCAAAATTCTCTAATTTAAACATCACCTGTTTATTATACGTGTAATATGATTTGATCCAATTAAACGCTTTTACTCAAAAGAATCATGAGTTGGCCTATACATTGTATTGGTATATGTATGTGTATATGTAAAACTGTGTAGGTTACTCTCTCATTTTGAAACAAAAGTTACACAACTGAGGCAGTGATTGAAGGCATTAACAGCAAAGTAAAGCAATTGCAATTAAAATACTTTGACCATGACATGGAAAACGTAAAATCAAAAAACGGAATCTAGAGCCCTGTAGAGTAGTCAAATTAACCATCATTAAATCAAAAGGCATGTCTAAAAAAGATCATTCTCAATCCCATCCTCATGATCTTTTGCCTTTTTTTTTTCACTATTGTATTGTCAATATTTGAAAAACCAAACATCATCATGGATGTTAATTATATAGTTGCATATGCATGAATATGGTATATTGCAAATCTATATAAAAGATATCCTTGGCTGCTTGGAGAATAATTATATTAGCAGTACTATTAACTGAAAATGGTTTATGGGTAGGGATCATAATCATGCTAGCTATATCATTTTGTGATATATATGATCATCATAAATGAAGATCATGATAATGGCGCTCACAACTAATGGTCGTTAATTAAGTCCGTCCTCTCGCTAATAATGCTTCCAATTAGCTATCAAAATTATATTCTCGCTTATATATAATATATCGCCTGGAGCTTCAGTTAGGCGTTAGTCGTGGCTTCTGAATTGTGAAAGTTATCCGATACGTTTGTATGTTTATACTATTCTCTCTGTCCTATAATAATAAATATTAATAGTTTTTTATATAAAATATAAAAATAATAATTTTAATAATTAAACTCATTTAATTTTATAAATTTTTTAATTTATACTCTTTGAATAAATGTATTAGTAATTAATAAATTAGTTGAAAAATAGATTAAATAAGGACAATATTGCTACTTTGTTAATAATAAATGCAATAAAAAAAGTGTGTCTATATTTTGGTACACTTAAAATAGAAAGTTTACATATTATTATGGAGCTGAAAGAGTATCTTTTTGATAAATTTGGTTATATTTAATACATAAATCGCATACTTCTCTTTTCTAAGTTTTATAACTTAATTATTGCTTAATAACTTGAGAGCATCTCATTAATTAATTGTACATGTGTCGTGTAACTTGAAGAAAAATTAATTTCATCAATTAACACTCAGAAAGACATTGTACATCAATAACTATCATTTAGTATATTTTTTTAAACGTTTCCCAAATGAGAACTACAACATTTTTGTTTAGTAGACGTGGAAGTTAATCCTCGAATTACGATTAAAACCCCGACCTTTAACGCAGTCTTTTTAAAATTTTATGGTTAGAAATAATTTATTCATTTCACTACATATATTTTATCATTGGAGGTAATTGATGAGTTATATATATATATATATATATATAACAAAAATAAAGCCAATCCAAACCATTTTCTTTCCATTTGCTATCTCTTTTTAAATTTGTATTGGTAATGTTTGGTGTATCAATTGATACAAAGTTTTTTTTTTGTCTTAGACAATTTTATAATTTTTTTATAATTAAAAAAAAGAATTAAAAGACTTTTTGGTTCAAACTTCGAAATCGGAACCGGAATCAAAAGCAATTAAAATCGAAATGGATAATTACAATTCTTATTTGGTTCAATTTAGAATGCGAATCCAATTCCTATTGAAACGTCTTTGTGTTCACCTTCTTCTGTTGTTATATTTTTTTTTTTCTTGGTAATAAATCTCTGATTTGCTTGTTTAATTTCTTTGTTTCTTCGAAATCTATTTTTCTAGAATTAGAAACACTCATGATTTAAGAACGAAATCCAATCTTTTTGTTTCTTTTCCATTACTTATGAAATGGAGAAAACTCATTCCTATTCTGGTTGCTAGATTTAAAATAGCCGAACCAAACGGCTCCTTATTTCAATGAAGACACCAATTTTTGTATTTGTACAAATTTATACATAAATACTAATCAAATAAATGTTTTTTCACATATTGGATTTGGCTTTTGATCCTCCAAAATTAGTCAACCGTAGTGACCACCTTTCAGATCCATCATCTATATGCTACTTCCATTAGCCCTTTAGACTCCACATGGATCATTTTTATGTGTGAGACCATTTATGCACTTTATTCAACTCCCTATGTCATATTTCCTTTTTGAATAGTATTTTTGGATAGTTTTTTCCAAAATCGAATTATTGCAGAAACTCTTTCAATTTTTTTTTGTTAAGGAATAATATTTTTTATTATAATTTATAATTTTATAATTAATAATTAATTAATAATTTTTATTTATATATTATAATTTTTTACAATTTTAACAAGAAAAAGTTTCACATTGATAAAAAATATCACATTTTAGTAAGAAAACTTACAAAAATTCCTGTAATTATTTAGTTGTAGGAAAAAATTATACTTATTTTTTTAGTATTTTCTTTTACATAGCAATTTGTAAGCATACAAAAGTGTCACCTAAACAAGTAATACTTTGGGCATAACTTTAGCCCTTATTTTTATGATATCAGCACTTATTTTATTTTATTAGAATATTAATTTTAAATAAAATATTTACTTCGATTTATAGATCATAGTCGTGCCAACCTTCCTAGAATCTAAAATCTAGCAGACCATTAATTAACTTCAAGTATCACAACAGAATTTTACAGAATAACAGAAGAAGAAAGATTGGAGAAGGAAGACGAACTAGGCTACCAATTAGTGAATTGCCATTCAACTAGTAACCCGGCACAACCTCAACAAGAAAAAGTTACACATAAACTCTGTTACTGCTCACTACTATTAGCCCTTTTTCATAAAACAAAAAGGAGAACAGAAAGCCAACTCCCTATTCTACCTTCACAGAAAGAAGGGACGAATTCACCGCAAAACTCACTCAAAAACATGAAAAACATGTACATTACAACTAAAACTACATTGATCACGCTCAAAACATGCATCCAAATTCAAACTCTCTATAATCTCCACCAACCCATTAATTTAAACTCACTTATCTACATAATTGACGAGTCGATTTTCAAATTTAAGGGGTCCAAGCTTCCATTCCCAGTGACGACATTCCATGGTTGGCATAACTATTAACCAGGGCCAGCGCGTTACTAGTAAACTTCTTCACATCCGCCGCCTTCTCGCTGACATCGGCCTTCACTTCGCCATCCGGAACATCCTCGAACCCGTCCGTACAAGTCTCCTGGTCCGTTAACGCCGCACTCATCCACGTCTGAACATTACTCATCATGAACCGTAAGCTCTCGGCGGAGGCAGCCGAGGATATCACTCGCATCTGCTTGAGAGAGTCGTGGATCTCATCAACAGCGTCGCCAAGGTTGGAGAAGCAGTCATGGAGGGCAGAGGCGGCGCGGGTGTCGGAGCCGTAATCGGCGTTCCGGGACAGGTTAGATAGGTAAGCGGCAAGGTGGCGGGCTCTGGAGAGGCTGACGCCAACGGCGACGCGGGCAAGGCGTTGGGGGTTTTGCTGGACGTTGGAGGCGTAGCGGGAGAGGGAAGAGAAGCAGACTTCTGGGTACAATGTGGTGCTGCAACTAGTGCGGATGTAATCGGTGGAGTTGGAATCAGAGGGGTTGTTGTCGTCGACGGCGGAGATGGGCCGGAGGAGGAGGAGGAGCAGGAAGACGGCGGTGATGGAGATAAGTAGTGGGTTATGGTTGTTCATCATATTGTTGTTAGTTGTTTATGGGAGAAAGAGAGGATGTCTTCTCGGAGAGTGCGTGACTGTGTGAGAAGCTTGTTTGGCTATTTATATAGGTGGGGTTAGTAGGGTCGTGAGTTCAGGTTGCTTGTAATTACCATTTTAGTGTTTACCGTTCGAGGAAATTTCGTGATTGCCACTGATTGTCAGTGAGTTGTTTTACTTACGTTAAATTTTGTTTCTTGAATGACAAATGATGCCAAAAAAAAATCAATTTTGAAGGAACATACTCAATATTAATTAATATTTAAAAATATTTGAAATATAACTATTGAAAAACGGATCCATCCATTATAAGTTATAGGTAAAACTCGAACTCGAATTAGAATGAGTATCTAATGAGTTTATATTTCCTTATTAGTTTACGAGAATACACTCTTAATTAATATATAAAATGTTGATTCAAAATCCTAATTTACGTACAATACAGAATATACAAGCCTCTTTCCCCTGTGTGTCTCATTGGCCTTAGTTGTTAGAAGGACAAGAAGTTTTTTTTTGTGACATATTCCATTCATTCTTGCAAGAAATCGTTTTAGGGTTTTTAAGTTTGCAGATATATACCACTTTGACATCATTAATGCGATTGTGGTCCGTGGCGACTAGTAAAAAGTTATTTCTTGTGTATATAATTAAGTTTTTCCATTGTATTTATCGAGTAAGATTTTGATCATTTTATTTAATTATAATTATATGTTAATTAGTTATTGTTATTTTGGATGATCGGATACCAATAATAATGTAGATTATATATATATATATGTAACTTTCTCTTGTGAAAATTGTAAAAAATTTTAATATGTAAATAGAAATTATTAATCAAAAAATTATAAATTTTAATAAAAAATATTACATCTTGATAAAGAAAGTTGCAGAAGCTTTATCCTCTTGGTTGTTACAAAATTGCATTACTTTCATATTTTTTTATCTTAATGATATTTACAGGTGAGCTCCCAACACTAAAACTTGAGTAAACATCAAACATATAAGGAAAAAAGTGGTTTCTTGGAACAGTGTGGCATGTAATTGAGATGAAAGTTTTGTTAAAGTAACTAATAGGCTTGTAATAATTTTAAATAGAATTCAAGTTAACTCCAACTTTAAATAGTCAAAAATTCAATTTCTAAGGAAAACTGAGAACAAATAAAATGATTTATAAATAAAAATTTTATTAGAGGAAATAGTATCTCTAAGTAACAACATTGAGGTTAAAATTCAACCTTAATTGATATGATGTGAAATATGGTAATCATATCACCTAATAATGTTTTTATTGACAAACTTAGGGTATTTGAATCATTTCAAATGCAAAAAAAAAATTAAATTAGTAGTAAGAGCTAAATAAGGAAAATTAAAGAAAAATCTTTATAAGGACACCAGGGGACTTGATGATCCTTCAATGGTCTATCTATATGCCAAGGAACAATATTATTGAATCTCCTCAGTGTTTATATATTATAACGTTTACATAAAGTTTCCTGAAGTTAATGCTTTCTTTTTCTAATGTCGAATTGAACACCTTTTCTCGTGCTTCTTTTCTCTTTTCTTCTTTTTACTTTTTGTCTCCTCACTATAAATCCAAGCTTAGTTTATTAAATAATTAGTATTGCAAGTCTCGATTCTTGATTATATTTAAATTCTGATCTCAACGTATTCATTCAAATATGAGTAGTAATTTTTATGTAATTTCGCTGATGTTTTTTGTTTCTTTGGATGCACTTTGTGCTCAAGTTCCAATGTGACATCTGATCACATCGCAATCAAGTGATTAAATAGTACCCTCTCCGTCTCACAAAGATAAATCACCTTTTATTTTTAGTTTGTCTCAACTTATAGACTTCTTTCTTTTTCAATACTAATAGTTATGTCACATTATACTAAATTATTCATACTTCAATGTATAGTAAATTGTATCATTAACTACTCAATAGATAGTTATAAGAATATTTTTGAAAAATTCTACTAAAATTAATAACTTCAACTAATTTTCTTAATTTATGTGAAAAACAAACTTGTCTATTAATATGTGACGGAGGGAGTAATGCTTTAGTTTGAGCATAACTAAATGATACACACTGATTTCCTTGGCAATTGGTTTTCAAGTAATTAGTTACGTGAGCGCTGAGATATGTAAAGACTTTAACGTACGGAATTTTGGCATCATTTTACTAGAGCTTCAATTGAAAAAGATAAAGAAAAAGAAAGGAAGGAAACCTTTTTTTTTAAAAAAAAAAAGGAAAATTGTGTTTCTTGTAGTTTTATTATATAGACCAAAAAAAGTGGTCTCCACAAAAATCCTGATGAATAACCATCTACACAATAATGAAGAAACTTAAGTAATGTAAACCAAAAATAAGTACAACTTTGAAACTTCCTACATGTCAGAAAACCTTGATAAAAAAAAATAGCCATGTTAAAATCAAAAAGAAACACAGAGGATATCAAAGTGCCACCTCTAAATCCCTAACGATGTTTCTTTCATAAGTTTTAAAGGCTTTTTCTTTGCTTCTTTTTGTTGAATCAAATTTCTAAGTTTGATGTGCTTCTTGGCGAATTTCTTCAGCCACTTTTAAAGAAGATAAGAGTCAAGTTCCACTGTTTAATTATGAACTCCGGTTTCATCCTCTCCGTTTGTTCGTCCAAGTCATTGGAATGTAAACTCCCTTTTGGGCCCCTTCTGTTTAGATTTTCTCTTTCTTACTAACACCACAAACTAAGACAAGCAATTGAGGAATGAAACTTTAACCCTAGTAAAGGATGCCTTGATGTCTTCTCCTCTCTCCCCTCTTAAACTTCCCCTTCTAACCGACCCAAACCTAACTCTAATCCTTCTTCTCAACCTTGTTGTATTGAATTTATCCCTATTCATCTTAGCACTCTGGACCATCCCAAAAATCACTTTATATGGAGAATTTGCCTTCTCAATGACTGAAAAAATCTATGAAAGACGGTAAACAAGTGTATGAAATCCAAGTGTTATTCATTTAGTTTTTTTTAAAAAAATATTACCATAAGGAACCAATCCATTTAAAAAATTAAATTGAAAGATGAGACTTAAAATCTGATTTTAATCACATTCTCTTAAAGCCTCTTTAAGTGAAAACCCACTAGACTTAAAGCTTGCATAAGCCCTTTTTTTTTTCTCCCTATGGTTAATTAATTCAATTTTAATTAGTTAATAGCTGAAATGAGATTTGAACTCAGGTAATTTAGTTATAAGTTGCTCTAATATCATATCAGAAATCAATATTTAAAAGTTTAAGATGATAGGTGAGACCCAAAATCTGATTTTAACCCTGTTCTCTTCTAATAACAAGTGACTCAGGTTTGGCTTCCTCCAACTTCATCAGGTCACTGATTTTGCTTCTTTTCTAGAGGAGAAAATTTGATAACTTTGTTAAGAAATTTCGACAAAAGAAAAATCGTAATATTTTCAATTATGACCTCTATAAACTTGCCAAAAAAAAATTTAGAACGATCCTAATCAAGTTTTTTCATGAACAAAACACTACATTAAAATGTCCGTACAAGGGACTACCTAAAAACCTGCTAAAACAAAAAGTAATTGTAAGTAAAATATAGATTATTACGCAATTTTGGTTAATTATTCGATATAGTTAATTACTATAACTTTTTTTTTTCTTTTAGTTGATGAATTTTGACTTTTTTCTGTATTAATTGATCGTTAGCGTATAAAATTGTTCATAATTATTAATGGTATAATAGCATAGTACGTTAATTCATTAATGACGTTTAGGCCAACAATTTGTTTAGCATGCATTTTACACCACCTATCTAAGCCACTGCCAGTAGACCCTAGACCACAAACCATATCAACATTTATGTAACTTTCAAAGAGATGCTAGTAAAAATTAATATATCACCTCAAGCTCAGGGTAGTAATTAACTAAAATTGATTGAAATTGAATAACAAAAGATGTTTTTCTTTCATCATTAGAATTAAAAACCAGTGTTATTACCGATCAATGGAACAAATTGCTATTAGGATCCATAAATAGTCTTAAGACTGACGATCAAGATGACTCAATGGAGGAGATAGAGAATGATTCGATTATCAATCATTGTAATCGCATCTTGTCCTCCACTAAAGTAATGGGCATTGGATCGCAATTGGGTATATTGCTTGCCAGTGATGATGAAGCAGCAATGGCAGTTCTACAACAAAATATAATGAATGATGTAGTACTAGCCATGTAATTTTTCCCTTGATGTTCTAAAATAGATAGTATTTGATAGAATTACACTTTGTAATCTCCTTTTACAAGTTTGCAAGATTTTTTTATGCGATTGTATCGAGTCTTTTTTTAAATCCATTGAATCTATAGGAATATAATTTTGAGGACAACGACTTATAAAAAAAATTGCCCGTGGAGAGAGAAAGCAATGGCATTTTGTATTGGCAATGCCGGTTAAATCCCATTAGTTTTCCGATTGCGGCTGGTGCGTTGCATCTCTCCATTTAAGCACTATATGGAACTAGCACACATTCGTAAGTGGCAATGGCGATTGATACCAATTATATTTTACGACATCAATTTCACTATCCGCAAGAATTGAACTTCAATTTATAATCCATTATGAACCATTAAACAATCAAACACTTGAGAGTATTATATATTAAATCGGACGGTAGATAGAGATAAAGGACATTAAAGAAAGAAAGCAAACAAGTGGCATGCGTGGACGTTGGCGTTAATGGAGCACTAGCACTATATATGCCGTCCCTTTTGTAGGGAATTTGGGTGGTTAGTTGGACGTTGAGAAGCTTTTATTGCATTCCCTACTTGTGTTGTGTCAAGCGTGCTACTTTTTTCCCCCTTAGCTTATACAGATTATGGTTATGGGTCATCTTAGTCTCTCTCTCTCATTTTGCTCGCTATTTTTGGATCGTTTCTCTTGCTCCCTTCAATTGCTCATCCTTTCTCTTTTACTTTGCCAAGTCTTTGGCTACTTCACTAATAGAATTCGCCCCCACTATTGAGTGATGCAATATTCGTTGGAGACTTGGAGTCTCAGAAAATATCCATGTTATTCACAAGTAGTATATATAATCCAACTTAGCCATGTTTTCTATTTTGTAGATTGAGAATAGTCAATAATAATAGATTTGGTAGATTGTATAGTGAAAAAATAAATAGAATAACACTTTTGTTTTAAAGTTACAATATACTAAATATGCAATATGTTGATCGCTAAAATATAGAAAATAAACACCACCTATAACGCGTTTAGAAATTAACTTCTTTCACCATTTTTTTAGCTGGGGCCTGTTACAATGAAAAAAATAATAAGTTCCAAGTGTACAATCATGTTACCTTTTTAAGGGAAATTTTCGCCGTTTATAATTATAAATCTTGTGATAAAACTTTAGGATGTAAGGAAGTTGTTTGAATTTGATTTGTACTGAATCAAATATCTTGAAAGACGTTATAAAGTGAACTCAAGGTTGAGATCATTTATGTAGTAATTTTTTCCATCTATTTATTTTTTTAACATATAAATGAATGCACAATTGGGTATAAACGAAACAAAGAAAGGCAAAGATGGAAATCTAATAAGGACTACAATTAAAACAATCAAGTTCAACACAACAAAGCATTACTCTAACGGGAGCAAATAAAATGAGACATAATGAAAAAACAAGGCATTAGACAAACTCACTGATCATCCAAAAAAGGTGTTTACGCGACCTAATGAACAAATCAATAGTAGAAAATATGTAACTTTGAAGTTGAAAAACAGAATCCTCAGGCAGTTTAAAGGTCAAGATTTAGTTAGCGATTAATCATTTATTTAGAGATAGTCATTCATGAACCGTACTCTTTCTTTCTCACAATGCAAAAAAAAAAAAAAAGAGAAGGAATCACAGCAATAATGAACCAGTTGTCTAAATCATGGCAGAATAAGTTAAACAAATCATTTGACTAAAAAAGAGAAACAGATTAACAGACTAATCGGCGCAATTGACTCATGTATAAATTTAATTTATGTTTTAAAGCATGAAACGAATGGTTTGGATAGGAAGAAACCTTGGAGTAGATTTACTGGTTCGAGTTGCTGGGGTCTGGTTCACAAAAGATGGGACAATTTCATTGTCAATTACACCATCCATTGATGGTCATAACTTTTTTTTTTCTTTTTTTTTCCTTTTAAGTATTTAGAGTTTAGGATCTCATCTTAGTTAGAACAAACTTAAAATCTAGTAAAATTTATATAAAAATTTACTTGTTCTGTATTAAAAAGGAGAATAATATTTCAACTCTCATTTATAAACTACATTTCTGAATAGTAAAATATAAAGAGAATGCTACAATTTTTAAAAGAACAAATTATATACTAACTACTATTGTAGATCCGAAATGACAATTTAAGAGGGGGTAAATTAGATTTCTAACTTTTAAAAAACTTGTTTAAAACAGATTTGAAGGCAATAAGAATGATCAATGCAAGTTAAAATCAAAGTAACAACAATAGACTAATAAGCTTCAAATAACTAAAGTAAAGAGACGAGAGTTAGAGAGATCAAAGCCAAGGTTTATAGTGGTTCAGCTCTCCTAGCCTACATCCACTCCTCAAGTGTCCTATTGAGATTTTGAATCCACTATCACTTCCTTTTTCAATGGGTGAAGGCAACCTCTACACACTCATGCTTTTAAAGTGCAAGATTTAAACCACTCAAGTACAATCCTTGTTTTCAAGATAAACAAACAAACTATCATCTCTCTATTACAATGATTTTCTCTTATAAATGAAGAACATAAATATAATCTATCACTCTCAAGAAAGAACATAATTTGCAAGTCTAAGATCATTCTTGAGAGAAATATGAATGATTTGCCAATAAGAACAATTGAAGGCTTGAAGATGTTGCAAAGAGATAGCAAGTTGTTTTTTTAACCTCTTCTGAAGTGTTTTGGCTCTATTTATACATTTCCAAGTCGTACTAGTCGTTGTGGGAATTAATGTAGCCGTTGTGAGATAGAACAACCATGCATTTAATGCTCTGGCGTAGTATATAACTCGAGTAAGTGTTTCTGTAACTCGAGTTATCCGTTATGATCATCACGACTGGTAAGTCAATAACTCGAGTTATCCATTAGCCTAACTCGAGTTATCCATGAATATGATCGTTGAGACCACTGACCTTCGACGTTTGAACTTTGATCTTATCATTCCTATGTATAATTATTTTGTCTTCAATGATAACTTGAGTTCTTCAATATGTAACTCGAGTTAACCTTCATCTTCATGCTTCCTGTTTCATTGAGTTACTCGAGTTGCAAGCCATGATACTCGAGTTGGATTTATGCCTCTGAGACTCTGAATAAGTAACTCGAGTTATCGATAAATTTAACTCGGGTTATATACCACCTGGGCAGCTCGAGTTGTACATGAAGTTACTCGGGTAGAGGAGTTTGAATCATGCCTGAGATATGTTGCTTATTCGAGTTAAAGTTTCTTGCAACTCGAGTTATATGAACCCCAAACAACTTGAGTTAGGTAATAGCATTACTCGAGTTGAATTTCCAGGTCTGATGGATGATTTTTCTTCGGGACGCTTGGTTCTTCTGAACACCTTGTTTAACTCGAGTTATGTAATCTGTTTACTCGAGTTATGTAATCTTTTTACTCGAGTTATGTGGATACAGTTCAACTTGAGTTATTTATCATGATAACTCGAGTTAAGATTGCTTCTCATTCGACTATGCCAGTCCAGTTTGTTTCTTGTCTCTAGATTGCTTTGATAACTCGAGTTAGGTATTTTGTTACTCGAGTAAAGCATCCACGACCACATATATAATGCTAAGTATCAAACTCAATTTTGCTCATCATCAAAACCTAAAGGGATCCAAATGTTAACCATCTTTGGTTCAACAATCTCCCCCTTTTTGATGATGACAAAACATGGAAGAGTTTGATACTCCCCCTTAATAAGTGCACCTATCAAAAACAATAAATGTTGAAAAATTTGATCAAGGTTTTACCCTTGTCACAAATGTTAGTGCATACACAAAATCAATCATTCAAACTCATTATTCTTCTCCCCCTTTTTGCCATCAACATAAAAGATCATAAAATTGAACAACATAATTATAAGTCAAGGTCTTCATTAAATTGAACAACATAAATAGGCATACAAATTTTCCGAATAGAGTCAACGATTAATTTGCTACATAAAGTCAATCAAAAGGAAGAAAAATGCATGACATGAATGATATGTCAATCCTAATGCCCAAACTAAGTCATAGAGCCGGTGTTGGTGGTGGTGCCGGTGTAGAGGTAGTAGGAACAACATCATTGTTAATGCAACGAGCTTCTTTCATCCAATTCCACATATCGCTTACAAAGCCTTTTATCGCCTCAACCGTTTCACTAAGCTTGTCTACCTTCATCTCAAGAGCTTTAAAGTCTTCAACACTCATCGAAGCGCGAGATTAACTAGCACCACTTGCCCCTTTTCCTTCGCTATGAGAACCACCGAAAGTGCGATCAATAGGAGGAGGGATAAGAGTACGATCTTGAGGATTGGTCAACACATTCGAATCCAACCTCACATGTGGAGCAAAAATACATCCTTTATTGTCCGTTTTGATCATTCTTGTATTTCTTAAATTTGTTTTGTTGAAAATCCAAGAATGTGGCACTTCTTGATATTCAAAGCTAGATAGATCAATACCTTGTGCTTGAAGAACCCGAGTAATGATAGTGTTATATGTCAAACCGTCTTTCCTTTTGTACGTCTCATATGATTTCTTGAAAAATTGTTTCCATTTGTATTCATTCTTTTGATAATGAGAGCAGGAAAATTGATGTGATTATGCTTGATGACGTGCCAAAGAATTTCAGTATCCAGCGCTGAGATATGATTTTGAGTATCCTTCTTCGGTATAATGCTTCGATTTACCGCATCGTGAATCATACGTAAATCGCCTGGTAAATTAGTATCGTCAAGATCAACGCCTGGATCGACTTCAATTACCGCAATGGATCTCAAATACTCATACGCTTTGTGCAGTTGAAATTCTTCACCAAGAGCTGCTTGTTCATCCTCATCCTCATCACTATCGTCTTCATTTGGTTCGATTTGAGAGACTCTTATTGGAACAATGCCACCTTCCGGAATATTAAACAACTCACACAAAAGTCTTTCAAAAATTAAAAATCCTTTTCCACTTACATGAGTGCGAAGAACCATGCCCCTTTCATGTGATCGTTTAACCTCATCCATGTTGGCATAAAATTCCTTCATCAAATCTTCATAAATGGAAGATTTAAAACCCAAAAATTCACTAATTCCTAGAGGCCTAAAAACTTCTTCTAAGTCATATCCAGCTTCTCTCAAGCCAGTATAATAAAAAATCATCGAAGGTAGGAGTTTTTTGTGTTTGATTACCTTATGGTATACTTCTTGAGCTAATGGAGAGATAAATCGTGAGTCCAAAGGCAGAGTGTCCAGTGGAGCTGATGGCTATGATGGTTCTGCTGTGGAACCTGTTTTACGATGCCTTTTGGACGATTTTCGTTGTAGAGGAGGAGGAGAGGGTGTTGCTAAGTCTGAATCTTCCTCCATAATGGGATGGGCACCTTTCCTAGCCATGTGTTTTGTTCTTGGTGGCATTTTTTTGAAAACAGAGTTCTAGGGTTCTGTATGAGGGAAAAGGTTGATTTTGGAGAGTTTGAGAGTGATTTTGATGATATCAGGAGATGAAATGAAGTGATGGAAGGTCAAAAATAGGTGGGTAGTGATCGATTTTAGTTGATTTTGGCTGGAGGTAACTCGAGTTAGTGAGAGAGAGGGAGAGGAGAGTTCGTCGGTGATAAACACATATTCATACGTATTTATGTGCATCAATTTATATTGTTTTGAATACGAATTGAGTGTTTGTCATTAGTTTTGGTACTTCTACGCTTTCTATTGTGTTTTTCAGGTTAATTGATGATGTCTTGGCGAAATGATGGAAAACAAGTTGAAACGGGGCTTGAACGATGATATTTGAGGCATTGGGAGTGATACACGACCTTGGATTGATGAAACACGCCCGTGTGACACTTGAGGAAGTAAATCCGTGCACAACTGAGCATACACGGACAGGAATTGATGGTCCACGGCCGTGGGATAGACCGTGCAACCCACTGGAACTTGAAAACACATGAACACGGTCAAGGATGGCATCACACGGTCATGAGAGGAAATTACACGGACACAAACCGTGTCCGTGTATATGAAGCAAGCAAAACTGGCCATCCACGGCCTGAAGCTGAAGTACACGGACAAATTGATACATTACACGGACAAAAACCGTGTCCGTGTCCATTGGTGAGGTCCGAATTTGTTGGAGTTTTAATGGCACACGGACGGGATTGCTTGGGCACGGCTGTGCCCGTGCCCGTATCTTATTCCAGACACCCTAAAAAACCTATTTAAGTGGGGTTTCGGCATTGATTGAGGGAGAGCCGACTTGGAGACACAAATTCACATCTTTAAAGGCCAGAGAACGTGGGAGCAAAGGAGAACAACATTGGGCATCAAGAACGAAGCGATTTCGCGAAGAATTGGAGGATTCGTCATGGGTTTTCCTTATCTCTCTAGATTTCTCTTTGTTTTTGTTGTTTATCTCTCAATTGTTATGAACTAATTGTATTGCGTACCTAGATGTGATGAACCCTAGACAGATTATTTGATGTTGGATTATGTTATTCATTCAATTGATTTATGGATTGCGACT